>VXAU01001184.1:79529-129030 GCA_013399695.1 Formicarius rufipectus
CTGCCCGGGCGAGCGGGCAGGCAGGAGGCCGGGGGAGGGTCGGTCTGTCGGTCGGTCGGTCCTGCCGCCCTCGCCCGGGGCGGTGCCGGCGCATCCCGGGCGCGGGTCCGCTGCCTGCCCCCGGCGCGCCGGAGCGCTGCGGTGCCGCTGCTGCTGCTGCGGCAGAGCCGGACCCAGCCTGGGGCGAGCGTGGGCTCTGCGCCCGCCGGCAGAGAATTACAGCGGCGGCTGGGCTTGTTGTGCTGCAGCTGGTGCGGTAAAATGCCTCTAAAGTGGCGAGAGTGCCTGTAGAAGTACTTCTTAAAAAATATTATTAGAGTGAGCTTTGCGAGTTCGGCTCTGTGATTTAAATCGTAGTCGAGGATTGCTAATGGGAGTGTGCAGAAGAAAACAGTCCTCCAAACAAAGCATGGACCCCGTGAATCCCACTTGGAAGTTCTCACGAATTTGCTTGGGTCCCAAGGTAGCGATGGAGCTGCTTCTCGTTTGCAGCTAGAGAATGAATTCAGACAGATAAAATGGAAAGTGTAGTGGTTTGGATTTGTACTTCATTGCTTTGCCTGCTTGTTTGCAATGTTTTATAATTCCTGGCTAGGGTACTGCTTGCTAGGGAGGATAAATGTGGTTCTTGGTTTAAACTCATGATAGCTAAAGCTAAGAAAAAAACCCCAGCCTGCAGCGGTGATGGGTTGGTAGGCTTTTTGCCTTGTGGGTAGCTGTACATGGTAAGTGGTATCTTCAGTCAGTTGTGCAGAATGACATCTGCAGCAAGTTTCAGTTTCAAGTTTCATTGAAGATCTGCTGTGTTGCCCCAGAAGCTTAGGTATGGGTTGCTGCTGATCTGGTGCAGCTTTGCTCTGTCCTCTCGCTCAACGGTGTGTTCCTCTGCTTTGTTGTAGGTCTGACCTGTCATCATCCTGCCATCTCATGCTCTAGTATTTTCTGAAAGACTGAATGAGTCTTGTGTTTAAAACTATTTTCTGCCTCTGTAATTGCATTTAGTTAAAATACGTGTGCAGATGTCCTAGCACTTAAAGGGAGAGACATTCTCTTATGGTGACCTTGGGACAAAATCTTGGCTGATTAATTTCCTTACCTTGGAACAGTCATGTGGGGTGTGAGTATTTTTATTCTTCCTTTACTTTACAGCAATGAGTGTTTGATGGAATACTTTTTGGCTTGTGTTTTTGGGTTTTTCTGCCACCTNGTCTTCAGTCAGTTGTGCAGGATGACATTATCTGCAGCAAGTTTCAGTTTCAAGTTTCATTGAAGATCTGCTGTGTTGCCCCAGAAGCTTAGGTATGGGTTGCTGCTGATCTGGTGCAGCTTTGCTCTGTCCTCTCGCTCAACGGTGTGTTCCTCTGCTTTGTTGTAGGTCTGACCTGTCATCATCCTGCCATCTCATGCTCTAGTATTTTCTGAAAGACTGAATGAGTCTTGTGTTTAAAACTATTTTCTGCCTTTGTAATTGCATTTAGTTAAAATAAGTGTGCAGATGTCCTAGCACTTAAAGGGAGAGACATTCTCTTATGGTGACCTTGGGACAAAATCTTGGCTGATTAATTTCCTTACCTTGGAACAGTCATGTGGGGTGTGAGTATTTTTATTCTTCCTTTACTTTACAGCAATGAGTGTTTGATGGAATACTTTTTGGCTTGTGTTTTTGGGTTTTTCTGCCACCTAAGGGAGATTGAGATCTGGAGGGGACTCTTTGGGAAGATGAATAATTTTATCATGTGTTATGATGAATACATAACTTGGTTGTAACAAGGAGGAAGATTCTTGGCTCTGAAGCGTCATGACTGGATGTGCCTTTTCCAGCAAAACTGCCATCTAAGGTGTAGATTACAACTGTGGGAATCATTTGCTAGGAGATGGAATGCATGACTGGGAAACTTGGATTATTTCTTTTGTTTTTCAGTTCTCCAGCTAAGTTGGGAAACAGTAACAGAACTGGTAATTTTAGATGGATTATTGGGTAGACTCTGCTGTGCCCTTTAGGAGGGATGGTGACTTCATTAGGAATTGTGTGAGGAGCCTAGAAAGGGCTCCTGCAGGGTTTGAGGTGAAGAGAGTGGTGGCTTCAGGAGCCAAGTAAGGAGGAATTTGTGTACTTGAGATTGCCTACTTGTAAGAATTTTTTAGCAGAGATGGTGAAAATGTAAAAGGAATCCTCATAGTTGGTGGCTAATGGTGAGTAATGGACTCATCCAATCTCCATCAGATAGCAAACTCTGACCTAGGATGAGTACTCACACTTGAACAAATTATCCACACTGAAAACAAACTGTACTGTATATCCCTTGCTGGTGGAACACGAAGTCTTGCCTTTGTTCCCTGCTGTGAGCAAGGAGCTGTGTTACTGGGAGCAGCAGAGCAGTGGATGTGCTGGGTGTATTGGCTGGTTGCTGACCAGGCTGCTGCTACCTTGCTGCCATGGAGAAAGTCAAGGTGATGGTGGAGTGTGTTAGGCCAGGACACTGGCAGGAGGGGAGGTGGGATGGGTGCGAGGTCCTGGGGAGTGCCAGGCACAGGTCCTCTCACTTGTGCTACAGATGGGACAGGTGCAGACTGAGTCTGGAGAATAGCAATGCCAACTGTTTCCAGAGGAGATGAAGAAAGCCTGACTTGTTTAGCCTAGCAAATAACGCCTGAGAGGGAATATAATTGCAGTCTGCAAATACAGCAGGAATGTGAACACTGGAAAGGGAGAGGAGCTATTTAAGCTAAAGCACAATGTTGTCGTGAGAACAAATGGATATAAACTGGCATGAATAAACTTAAGGTGGAGTTTACAGTTTCTGCCCTAAATGGAGTGAGGTTCTAGAACTACCTTCAAATGGAATAAATGGGAGCAAGCCCCCTAACTGGCTCTTGCGGGTATACTGAGGAAGTTTTTATTGTGTGCTTGGGTGTGGCAGTAGGAAATGAGGCTTGGTGACTCAGGAAAAGCTTTTCCATATGTCTAAGTTAACTGAATATAGATTTTCTGTGATTGAGTTTCTTATTTTTAAAATCTGACATTCAAAACTGGCATAAAAATGCTTGCTTTCCAGTTTGTATTGCTGCAAGAAAGAGTTGTAGTGTGTTTAGTGGCCACTTGCTGAAATGTTTTGCATGTCAGTTTTTTTCCCCCCTCCAAAATAATGTATTGTCTAACAGCTGTATCTAATTGCACGGAAAATTCTTTTTCTTCAAGTCAGAACTGTGCAAAAGGAGACAATGTCTGTGTGTGTGAGCTGATTGAGCTTACTAAGCTTCAGGTTAAAAAATGAACTGCAGCAAACCATTTTTTCCCCTCCAATATAAGTAATTCATAAATGCTCTCAAGAAAGGAGTTTGGGGAGGGGCTGTACAGCAGACCCAGATGGTGTGAACTGAGACCAGTGCTCCAAGCTATGCTGTGACTGGAAGACTGGTATAAATTAAGTTAAAGCAAATTTGAAAACAAGTCTAATTGATCTATTTGTGCATGGGATTTGTCTCAATTTGCTGTCATGAAGAATAGTTACCTGACATAGTGGTTGCAGTAGTTGAACTTGTATGAAGTCTGTAGTTGACTCTAAAAATACTGTGTGTGCAACTTCGAATACAACCAGCCGTGGGGTGTATATAATGGATGCTGTGACTGTCAGCAGTACCTGACGGCTTCTCAGAGATATAATAAGTACAGAAATGAAAGGGAAGCCATGATGGGGCAAAGCAAGGGTTGGTCTCTCTAGCCCAATGTACCACACAGAACTCGAGCAACCCACATGGTGGCTGGTTTCACCTCCAAGCTGCACCTTGACTGTGTCTCTAAGTGCTTCTGTGTTGTTTCCTCACCTTTGATAGAAAGTGGTCTCTTGCATCAGGAGGGGTGAGGAGCTCTTGCAAGCTGACTTATACTTTAGGCTAATCTATTGCCTGCCAAAATCAAATGTGATAAAGTAATTGAGAGGGGGAAATCAGTAGATTCATGACGTGCTTCTTTGAATCACATCCCTTTTGCGGGGAAAATGAGACCTTGGGACATATATAGCTAATTTATGAAGCTGCAATTCCTCTTTTGCTCCTTCAATGACTGTTCCTGAGCTTATGGGTGTTTTTGTTTTTTTTTATTCTTTTTACAGCTTTCCTATCTGGCACTCTGCAAAAGAAAGGAATTTTCTTGTCAGCCTCTTCCTGCCTCTGTCTGTGGGCTGGTGGGATCCAGACTTGATGATTAGTACCTCAGCCTGTTTCTCTTTCTCTGTCATATGATGGCTTTGGACAGAGGACTAATCCATTCTGTCTCCAGAGACTCAAGGAGCAGAGTGTTGTTTGGATGCTCTGTGTGGTGTCCTGCTTTAGTTTCCTAATTTTTTTTTTAACCCTTCTCCTTCAGCTTCCTCCCTTTTAAATCTCATGTCTTCTGCAACATTTCTTTTTCTTTTTTTTTTTTCTCTCCATGTAAGCAGATGTCCAAGGGAAAATATGAACAGGATGCCCTTATTCAAAACCTGCTCTCTAGATACTTTCTGAACCTCTCAATGTTCTTGGCTTGGATTTGCCAGACTTAGGTGCAACCTTTCCCTGTTTCAAACTACTTAGTGGCTTTTGGTTCCAAATGCCTGTCTGGTCTGTCTGCAGCCCCCTGGGACCTCTTTGCAGCCTCTGTGGCCTTTGACAAGGAGGGCTGCTTGTTTGTGAATCTGCTTCTGATTGTGTAAGGAATTCCCTCCTTCTGTTTGACTTTCTTCATGTGGTGACTCTTCGCTCTTGTTTGGCAGAGATGGTTAGTGATCCTGTTATTATGCCACTCACGATTTTGTAGGTCAGTCTTCCTCATCATGTTAGCTTTTGACCCTCATGAAGAATTGCCTTCTCAGATGTTCTTTGGAGGCTATTCCTGACTATGAGCAACCCTTTCCAGGAGATATCCCAGCACTGCATGTCATTTTAGGACAGGAGGATCAGGGCAGTATACCGCTCCGAACATGTAGATGACCTTTGGCACTATTACAGGGAAATAACCATGTTTTCTATCTTAATGATTTGTAATGTTTGATTTGCTTTTGAAAACACTCTCAGTGAGTTAATTTCTTGTATCTGTGAAATTGAAGTGTCAGGATGTTTCTTAGGTGTGTGGTCAGTTTGGAATTCCACTATCTTGTGTAGACATGGCTATGTCTTTCCCACTTGCGTCTTCTTACATTTCTTGTGTTTATTTGTGTTAGCTTTGTTGTTAACTCAGTCTCTGAGGATTGTCTGCAATTCCTCACATCCTGGCCTTGCTACCGCAATACATTTTTTTATCATCACACTTTCTCAACTCACTGCTCATTCCCCCTTCCTTGTCTCACATGAATGTGTGAAGCAGCCGAAGTCTGAGCATGGGTCTCTGCCAAAATTCATTGGTAACTTCTGTTTTCTCCAAGAGGAGATCATTTATTCATATCCTTGCCCTCTTTCTATTTTTCAGCCATCTATCTCTCCACATAGGACTTTTTCTTAGTGCTCTTTGTCTCATTTCCTCAAGAAAGCATTTAGTTTTTTGGTAAGGGTCTTGGTCACCATCTTTTTGGAAATTCACGTACATCATAAGGAATGGATGTACCTTGTCCATGTTTGGCACCTTTGAAGAACTCAGAAAGGGCATCTCTCTTTACAAACTGTACTGATTCTTGTAAAACAGACTGTTTTCCAGGTGACCAAATTCTCTTAGCATCAGTTGAGTTAATTATTATCCCAGTAGAGGTTTTAGTCTTTGCACCTCTTTATTCCCCTTGATACGGTACTGAGATTGTTGCCTCTTTTATCACTTTCCATTCATGTTCTTCAAGGGGTATTTCAAGCAGAAAGTTGCAGAGCTCCTGAAGAAGAATTTGAAGGAAGCATTACAGAGAGTGCCCTGGGATTGCTCAGGAACACTTGTTTCTCTCAGATGAGGCACGGATATCTTGGTTGTTGAAGTGTACTGCCAACAGTGTAAGGGCAGACCCTGTAGCAAGGCAGCTGGAAATGAATGTAGGAGTCTGCCCTGACAAAGACAGCAAGCACTTGGCCTCCATCATGTGCAGGATAGTGAGCTGACCTTGCATGGTGGGTTTTTTATGCTTTAAAAATATGAAACTCGACTTAGCTGAAGATTTAAGGTCAGCCTCAAAGTTCTCTCTCCCAGCGTCAAAACCATTCACTTTTTCTTTAATGGAAATGCTTTGAGCTTCAGTTTCCCCTGAAAATGTGTTATTTGTTTGGGTAAGCATTTAGGTGGTGACTAAATTTTTGTGACTAAATCACCATTTTGTGATTGTACTCCTGAACAAACCTTGCATCTGAGTATAACTCTGATTAATGCTTTTTAAAGTGCTCTGCATAACAATTATGAAGATTAACGAGATGTAAATTTCTGCCTTTATCAGTAGTCTGCACTGCATTTGATACTGAACACTGATCTCAGATGAATGAAGTCAGATGCAGTTTACTCTAGGAATTCATGAATGTAAACTACTAACTTGAATAGTGCATTAAAAGTAGTAATCCGAGACAGAGGAAGGTTTCCTAGAAAATAAAATATGCAAATTTTTGCTTCCAAACTCAATACTATAAAGCCAGCATCTGTAATTCTGGTTTGTTTTACCTTATGAATAGTTCAGCAACTGTAAAGTATTTTAAGCAGACTCGTGGAAGACTTTTATTTGACAGTTTAGTCTCTTAGACATCACAGTTTAAAAACCTCTGCTAAAATCTCAGTGGTGTCCTCCAGTGGCTATGTCAAAAGTTGGAACTCAGTGATTTATTACTATTTGGCTGTTCTTATTTTTTTTTTAGAAAATGTAACAGAAATCTTTCACTGTTTCTTTTTACTTCTTTGCTGGATTCCATTGCACCCCAGGTAATGTATCCCATCAGTAAAACATCAGCTCTGTCTGCCTTTGGGAAAACCCTCCTGGAAGCACTAGTCATACTTTGCTATCATGTGCTTTTAAGTAGTTTTGCAGTGTGTTTAGTTGTTTTTCTAGAGGTTGTTTTTTTGTTTTCCCTTAGTGCAAATGCTGTTTAATTTTCAAAGGCATCAAAAGGAACATTTCTAAACTACTTCTGCAGATTTTAAGTGTGGATTATGTGTTTAAAAATACCTTTGGGCTTAATATTGGTGCTAAAATATGGTTCATGCAGACTCAGTCTCAACTGATTTTTTTCTTATGTCTGCTAACTGGTTCTGGAGGGAGTTTTCCCACTGTAATTATTGTGTGTGAAGGACAGATTCCAAAAGGAAGGAGACTGACAGGCACTAAATGTTCCCTACCTTTATGAATTAACTTGTTTGAACAGAAGAAACTACCATAAGCTTTATGTATTTTGTTGTTGTCTGTTGTACAAACGTCATATTTTTTGCAGCGGTCTACTGGTAGAAAGCCGTCCAAAGAGTTATTAAATGGCAATAATTTGGTGTGACTAATTTTGGCACAAATTAGTTAAGCCTTTATTGGGAACCTCACAAGTATAATTGCTTAGATGAGTTAGAGTGAGATCCTGCAGCGTGCTTACTGGCCAGCTGAAGAATTCAGAAAATGAAAAGTTTGACATTGAGCCATCCTATATATTTAATACAGAATGTCATTATAAGGAACTGGAAGCAGTAGTTTAGGTAAATACAATGACTAATTCATTGGTCTTGTGTTTACACTTGCCTTGTTAGTTCTATTTGCAAGGAGGATTATTGTTAGGAAGAGGTATTTCTTAGCAAGGTACTGAATTGTGTGGCTATGGAGGAAGCTGTGCAGAGAACGAGCACGAAAGATGAGAACAAGGACAAGAAGCAAGGAAGAAAAATAAGGAGTAGGACTGCTGTCCCATGGAGAATTTGGCACTTGTCAGATTAAATTGGGATTTAAATGCAGCATAAGGGAAAGACAGTTTAACAACGTTCTTTAAATGAGTTGATGATATTTACATATAGGGCATACTCTGTGAACTTAAAGATTCATCTGGAAGTAAATATAGTAGAGAACCTAGGTATTTGGAACATATATGGTGTTAAGGTAACCTCCAGCACTGTGTGATGATGTCTTCTTAGCATCCTGCATGCCTGTTGTGTGAGCAGGAGATGTGGGATCATCATGTGATTTTTTTTTTGGGTTTTTTACTCCTGATACCCATCTGGCTGTAAAACGTTTGGAGAATGTTAAGTCTCACCAGGCCAGGCACCCAGATAGAATGGTAGGCTAGAGGTGTCCTGGCAGTTTTGTCATGGAAAACTTCTCGTTTCCTGTGAAATGGCTGGCCCTGGATGTGTGTTAAGTCACGGTAGTGATGCTGATTAGCATAAAGGGGCACAAGGTTAAAAGTACTAGCACAGAGGTAAGTTTTGGTAACTCCCGTTGCTAGAGTGATATAAAGTATTTCAAAGCAATGAAAGTAACCTATGCAGAAGTTTCCTGTCGTTTGTTGTTTGTTTTTTTTTTCCCTCTTGAAAGCTTAAGTGACCATTTTTACTGTGTGTTTAAAGCCTTTTTTTCTCTGACGCGGGAAAATATAGGACATGACAGCAGGCAGAGTCTGTGTTGCCATGCCAGGAAAGTTTGAAGTCTGTTTTACACTGTCTTTAAACGTAAGGGGAGATGCCCTGCCATAAGAATAGAGAGGGGCTAGTGCTGTGTTGACAGAGTGGCTACCTGATTTCTGGGGAGGAAGGGGATGGTGTGGAGGTGATGTGGTTTGGGAAGTGAAATCCAGTGCTAGTAGAGGAACCACACAATAGCACTGGACTGTGTTCTTCCTGCAGCTCTGCCACCTCCTCTGCCGTGCTGGGGAGAGCTGCATACACCGGTGTTCACCATCCATACTGGTCCCATATCGCTTTGGCCTTGTTGCTGAAGGAGTGTGCTGCAGTCCTGGAGAGGGCTGTTTGCCCCAGATGTGGGGGAAGTGGGGTGGGAAACTGGGCTGCCCTTGGACAAACCTGCTGGCCATGGGGGGGCCAGGGAAGGGCGAGGCGGCACAAGCATTGCCAGTCTGCTCCTCTCCATCGCTGCAGTGGGAACAGGGCGGATCTGGGGAACTGGAGGCTTTGAAGCTTATTAAAGATGTTGATAGATTAAAACTCCATCTTGATGATACATAATGTCGTGAGATAGCAGTGCATGTGGTGGGTGTGTGCTTGTGTAAAATGCCAATAGCCCACCCGTATTTTGTGTTAGCTGACAGTATGGTATGGTATCCTCCATTAGTTACTGTTAATTTCTTATTATGGTGTGGGATTCATGGAAGAAATTGACATGTTAAAAAAATTTTGCTCTTTAAGAAATGAAATTTTACTCTGATATTATCTTCTCTCAAGAGGACAGATGTAAAAGCTTAAAAATACAACAGAAATGGAACATATGCTGATAGGTGAAAAGAAAGGAGAAGGTTATAAAGATAATTTCACTTGAATCTGAAAGATAGTGAGAATTGCCTGCTTGGGAAATTACTCATATTTCTAGTGTCCTTTTCCCCCTGTTTTTTCATGCCCACTCTGTCTTTTTTTTCCCATCATAATTTAAGAAAACAGGGAAAAAACATGAGAATCATCAGTAAAGGGAGTGGTTTAACTAATGCAACTGTATATGAAAAGATGTATGTACTGAGACAAACAGTATTTCTTATTTTTTGAAGCATTGAACATTTGTTACCTTATAAAGTTCTCAAATTTAGTAAAAATGTTTGATGACACTTGTGTATTTCTGAAGAGAAGCATTAAGAAAGAAACCTGTTTCTAATTATTTGATGTTTGTTTCTCCAAAATGTTTGAGATCAGACCTATTGTTAGATAACTTTGTAGGCTGTAAGATGACTAACGAAGGATGTTGAAATAACACAAAGCAATGTTGGCTTTAAACAGGTACTGTTATTTAAATATGTACAAGAGCTGCTAGCAAACCATGCTTGACTATATAAGTGTATTTTAACCTTATTTGCTTTTATATTGCTGAATATTTCCCTTTGCAACTATGGATTTAAACATGAGTAAACATGATAGTCCTATATATGCCAAAGTGTAAGACTGGTAGAGATATATGAGCATTTAGGGACCAGTAATTCTTTTTCGAAAACCATTATAGATATGTCCCAGTGTGATAAAGATGGTGCTGTTCGCCAAGGAAACTGCTTAAGTGTTACCTGGGAAATTTGTCTTTGCAGCCCAACAGCATGTCAATATTGTGATGCCCTTGCACTAAAGTATAACTCTAAAGGCAGATTACAGAAAATTCAGATATTCTCAGCGAGGGGAAGGGGGATCAAGAGGGGAAGCTCTGAGGGATGTGAGTGAGGCTTAATGCCAAGGCAGTCCTGAAATTATGGGACCCCCAGAGCATTGTTAAAGGTTTGTACCTCCAGTGGGAATCTTGTTTCTGTTGTTTCCTATCTTGCTTTGGGCTAGTAATCAGCCAGCACTACTGCATGCTGGTTCTGAAATACAGTCTCCACACTCTGGGTTTGGACAGCCAGTGTGTAGCAATAGATGCAGTGATGTGATGTGATGTAGTTTCACCTGCTCAGTTTTAGGCAGAAAAAAAGGGAATCCCTCAGTACCTGCTTGGTCCAACCAGCAAGTCAGGAGGTGATGCTTCTTCTCCCTCCTTCCCAACACGTGTGCACAGGTTGCAGTGATGGGAACAGCTGGCAGGCAGGACACGGTGAGGAGCATCCCTAAATTTGCAAGAGACACTGCTGGTAAGAATTATGAGTGTTTCCTTGGTAGCAGTGGCCCTGGTGACCCTCGTAGCCCCAGAGATGTGGCAGCTGAGAGCTGCCCTTGTCCTTGCCTGGCAGTCATCTAGAGTGTTCACTGAGCAGTGCACCCTGCCAGTCTCTGGAGAGGCACAGGAGTTGGCGGCTGGCTGCCTGCCATCCTGCTGCACAGCGCCTTGGTCTGCTGCTGCTAAGCCAGCAGGTAGGAGTGCTAGCTGGGCGGAAAACATTTTATGGGATTTATCCAGAATAAATATCTAATTTTGCATGGGTGAGGCTGAAATTCTTCAGCTTCCACAGCAGAAGAGAAACTCAGTTTCCTTGCAATGCTTTCCCAACTTTTTGTGCACATGCAAGGTAAAATGATTATTTTCTTCAGTCTAAAGCTTGTATCCTTCTTCCTTGAGTTCTGATGGATGTCTAGATCTATACCACTTTGAAAACCTGTTTGAAGACAGATAACCCAAACTTTTCTGAACCTTCCCCGAAAGGTTCACATTGAGGCATTTAGCTGGTTTCTTTGCTTTTGCTCTGTACTTCTACGTAGTCCTTGAAGTGTAAATCTAGAGCTGGAAAAAAGAACACTTGACCTGGTTGACAGTATCCCAGCTTGCAGTAGGACTTAAATTTTAAGAAATATGAGATTCTGCTATAAATCAGAAGTTTTGAGTTTGTAACTCCTTAATTTTTGGCCTCACAAATCCTATTACTCCTAGAAAGCTGTTAAGGATCCTCTCTGGAGGATGCTCATCCTTTAAAACAAGGATGTTTAGATAATCTTATTTAAGTAACACATGTGTAAGAGTTTAAAATAAGACTGCTAGCCCACACAACATTCCAACTGTAAAACCAAGACTGGACAATGTGGGGCTGATTCAGGAGATGCTGATCCAACTGCAAACCTAACTAGTGCTGAGCTTTAGGTTCTGCTGCCTGTACTACTTTTGCTGTGGTACAGAGATGGAAAATGCACAGGTTGCTAATGTTTGCACTACTGTTGTTAGTTCTCCCGAAGCAGTGGGGTGGATATTTTTTGCGCAGTGGTATCAGCCTCTCGTAGAGAATTCTTGCTTGGCATATGGTATTGGCATGTCCTGAGTTTTCCCTGCTGCTGCGTGCAAACACTTGTGAACTTCAAGCAGCCAGTGTTGAAGCAGTGAACTGGGCTTTCCCCATTTTGGAGTTACTCTTTGAGCTGAGGTTGCAAACAGTGTTTTTGGTACGGGTAAATGCAGTGTGCTATTATGGCAGGAAGTGAATCCTCCTTGCAGGAGGTGAGCTTGAAAGGAGGTGTTGAAGCTCTAGATCCATCGTGGTGTAGAGGATTAAGTTCAATTTGAGTAGAGTTTAAAAACTGAAAGAGGAGATGTTCTAAGGAGAGTCATGCACTTACCCTGCAATTCCAAAATGAAGATACTGATGCTCCTAAAGGCTGGCTCAGGAGAGTCACCTGCCAGAAGGCTCAGATGGAGGCAAGAACTAGTTTATAAAAAGATGAAGAATTTTAATTATATGAGGAGTTAGATGATGAAATCAGCTTCAAAATGCATCAGTTAAATAAGCCTAAATCACTTGCATGGAGTTAGGCACTAACCTTGATGTTAAACTCCTCAGTGGAGCACTGGGGAGATGTAGTCTGTACTAAGTACAGTATAAAGCCGTTTAAAAATGTTTTCTGTGTTTCTTCTTTCCTCCCCTAGTCTGTTTTAAGGACAGGTGAGGGTTTATCCTGAAAGACTTTAAGTACTCAAATTTAAGAATAAATATGTTTTGTTTTTGCAGAAACAGAAGTTTGTGTTTAGGATTTTCACACACAAGCTATGTTCCTTGCATTTGCTTGGCTATTCCTATTATAATAGGGTCTGTAAGTTTTATTATCTCTGATTCAGAAGTGTAAGCCGCTTCAAATGCTTTCACAGCACAGCAGGAATTTTTAAAAGGCCGTGAGAGACCCTGTGCAAAGCTTGTCAAGTGGCCACAGCTGGTTGGTGAAAATGGATGATTAAAAACTAGTGTTTTCCAAGGATTTGTAAGTTGAGTGTGATAGGCTCATTGGTAAGCCATGTTTCTGCTTCTCTCAAAAGCTGTGGGTAAAAGAACCTTTTCTTTGAAACACCAGTGCACACATGCACACTTGATTCTTGTGGAGGCTCATACTTTCTTACCTCAGATTGTATCTGCACACCATATGGGAAACAGTAGTAAAATTATTAGTACTTTGAAATCGATGTTTTCATAGTTGTTAGCCATAACTAGAAAGCAACACTTGATAAAGTGCTTCAGCTTGAAGCAAAACAGTTCCATTAAAGGATTTTCAAATTTACAGGGACCTCACAATTTCACAAGGTGAGAGTAATGCAGCAGGAGCGGGTTGGTTTTACTGGGTGTCTGCTGAGGACTAACAGAGGCAAAGTAGTACTGTAGTGAAATAATAGCATGAGGTTTATACCCTCTGATGGGAGCAGGCCTTAAAAAAATAAAAAGGCAGCTCTATTGGGAAGTCTAGTGCTGTTATCTTAAGAGGCACGTGAGATGGCTTCACATACTGAGCTTACTATAGAAGGGCAGTTCATTGTCAGAATCAAGATCATGAAATTTGCATGTTGCTTCTGAAGAGGAGTAGTTTTAGGAGGTTTTTACATGTTCATTTCCTTAATTTTCTCATTACTTTTTCATGGTATAACAATTTCTGTGTTTAAAAACAACCTTTTTCTTAAAATATATATCTTCAAATATGAAAGCAAAGTGTTTATAATGTTAACAGGGGATTGGCAGCTTTTAATTAGATGCTTTAAGTATGAAGTTAAGAAATGGCATGCCAACAGGAATTTTTAGATCTTCTGATTTTTCTGTTGTCACATGGATTTCCCCATGTTCGTGTAACTTTAGATAACTGCTCCCTTGACCCATTTATTCTTTTTATGCTTTCCTTTCCACATCGAGTCAGACAAGCACAAACATTTAATGTACAGTAGAAACAAGAAGTTTTGTCTTTAGAAATGAATCACAGGTCACTGTCGAAGGGGAGAAGGGAGAGCAGTGAGTCTTGCCTTTTTTCTTGCATTCTGAATGAACTTGTGTAGGTCAATGCTCTGTTCAGGTCCTTCCCACACTGGTGGAGTTTAGGCTGTCCTCAAGCTATCCCTGAAGAAAGCTTCATCACTTCTATAGTGTATTGTAACAGGGTAGGTTGCTTGGAGGTGGGATCTACAGTAACAAAAGTTTATGGGGACCAAGCAACATGCAGAACTTGAGAAGTACAGAGGTGGGTTGGGAGTAGAGCTAGGTCAGAGATGCCCAGATTTCTGCCTTGTGGCCTCTGCTCCCTTGTCTCGTAAGGTGCCTCATGCTGTCACAAGGCAGCTGATGTGTGATGTTAGACCTGCTCCTCTTCCTCCCAGATGAGGTTGTGCCATCTTCTCTGGTGAGGAGGTATCCTCCCTCATGTGAGACCAAGGTTTGTGTCTGAGGAAGCCCTGCATGACGTGTACAAAAGAGAGGCAACGTGACAGGGGATCTCCTCTCAAAATACTGGTTGTGATACGTGAGTTTCTTAAACTGTGTTGATTTTTTTGAACTGAAAACTTGGGATGCAAGTTGCATCTTAGCAATGATCACGTTACGAGAGGAGGCCTGTTAATGCCACCACTTGGGCAAGCAGCATGCTTTGGACTTTGCGCCTGTGAAACGATAACTGAGTGGTGACCTACATTCTAAGGGCAGAAAAAGGTATTAAAAAAGAAAAAAGTAAATGTTTTTTAAAAGGAGGAATAATTACCATTTTAACTTTTTGAATAGGGCTATTGGTGGTGGAAAAGCCACTAGTCAATTCTGAGGGTTTTTTTGGGTTTGGTTGGGTTTTTTTTAGGATGATAATAAGAGCTGGGAGTTAGGATAGTGTACCAGACACTCTGACATTGCTTTCATCACAAATTATCTATTTGCCTGAATATTCACTGGCAATAATAATCATTTAGGTCTGTCTTTCTCTAGAGGGAATAAATCTTACTTTTAACCTCCATCTTGGTTCTGTATAAATCATTAATTGCTTTTCTGTTTTGTTAGCTGCAGCCAGCCATCAGATGTGGGATCATATTATTATTACTAAAGAACTCTGATGTTTTAATTATATGTGTGCTGTACTTCTGAGTGATGTGAAAGGAATGTTACGTGCTGCTTGTGCACCCAGGCAGGTGTAGTGAGAATAATACTTTGGATTTTTTTCTGTGAATTTTTGAGCGACTGCTGTTAAGACTGGAATAGGTAACTCTTCAGCATACAGAGCATTAACTGCTGCTTCAATTAAAATTGTTATATATAACCAGTAGAACTTTCCTCTGACAAATCCTTTTTGACACACTCATTGGTTGAAATTTGGTGGCTTAATTTCCTGTCAGTGACCCCCTTTGTACAAATCAATACTTATCTCAGTACAGCAGTGTGGGGTTGCTGTTGAAGAGTGCTGTGTGCTGCCAACTGAGCTGGAAGGTCTCACATGTCCCTTCCCCAGCATGAAGTGACTTAACATCTCCCCTCAAGACGTGTGGCACAGTTGTGCTTGCCTGCAGTCAGGTGCTTGACTAATTCCCAGTGTTGGTGGCTCCTGTTGGTTACAATGCCATTGCTCTATATTAGGCATTGTAAAAAGAATGGAAATTAATAGGTATATTTCATTATAGAAAATGTGGATTTCCTTAAGGTGGTGTTTCCTGTTGTTAAGGAAAACACAAACTTTGAATTTCTCTTTCTGAGCAGACTGCTACTTCTTGGAGTAAGTCAAAGAGAAACTTGGGTTGGAAGGAACCTTAAAGATAATCTTATTCCAACTCCCTGCCATGGGCCCAGGCATCTTTTACTAGACCAGGTTGCTCAGAGCCCCACCCAGCCTGGCCTTGAACACTTCCAGGGTAAGCTGTGCCAGTGCCTCACCACTCTTCCAGTAAAGAATTCCTACCTAACATCTAATCTAAGCCTACTCTATTTTGGTTTGAAGCTAGTCCCCCTTTTCTTGTCACTGCACGCTCTTATGAAAAATCTTCTCCCTTTCTTTCTTGTAGGTTCCCTGAAAAATAACTTCATGGGTTTTGGGATGTTGTTTTGTTTTTCTAAACTCCTACTCTGAGCAGTGAGGTATTGTGTTTTCATTCTTTGCATATTTCTTCATTTGGTTCTAATACAATATGAACATATGTTAAAGTTACTTATTTTTCAAAATGGTAACAGCCCTGGTATGTTTGAAGCACTCTGTGTTTAGAGAAGAAACAGTCTTTTGATATGTTTTCAAACATATTAAAGGAAAAAGTAGTTGAAGCCTTCAATGAAAGATGGGACGAAATGCAGCATAAAGTAATCCATTGGTAGACTATGCCAGAATAAGTGGAGTTAGGATACCTATTTTTATTTTATCTAGTCTTTAGTAAAACATTAGATGGCAGTTTTTAGAGTTATAAAGCAGTTAAGGGTTGTGCTAAAGGGGAAATAATAGAAGAGCAAAGGAGACCCCTGGGCTGGGGGAAGACAAGGGGTGGGATGTTGCCACAAAAAGTTTGTCTACCAGGAGATAGACATGCTCAAAAGGTGCATTAATCTTGCTGGTATTAAATGAGATGATGCAGACAGACATGCAGATGTATCAAGCCACTATACAGTGTACTGTTGAGTCTTATCTAGGATGAAATGAATAATTTTGATAATGAGAGGTGAGAAAGATAAATTTTAAATCCTATTCAGTATGAGAAGGCTCCTTGTTCTGAGCATGAGCATTGGCTTTACCCCATGTAGTACCCAGTATTTTGGGGGGACATGCTTTGGTATTTCATGTCTCTTTCTTTATCTGGTCATTCCCTCTCTTCTTTTCAACTCTGCCTCAGTTTGCCTTTCTTTATCGCACTTTGTCTTTTTGAAATTGTACAGTACTCTTCTTTGTGCTCACAGCTGTGGAAAAGCTAATTGAAATGTGACTTTGCTAATTGTCTTTGGATGTGGCACAAAGGATGACTGGACTGGCTTGCTCAGTCTGGGAAAAGGGAAGAGTGCTCTATAGTTCCTGGGCTTTGGACTGCTTGTGGCTAACAGTTTCCCGAACTGTGGTTTCAGCTTCCTATTTGGCTGCTTGGATCTTACCAGATGGTGAATTCCAAAAGCTTCAGCAGGGTTTTGGTTTTGCTCGCTGGAAAGGCTTTGGCAAGGACTTCACTGCATACATAATTATGATAGCAGTACATTAAATGCAGAAGGTTGCATATTATGTTTCTATTTATTAAATACTATCATTATCTGAATTTATAAAGTTCAGTCAGGTTGTGTGTAACCTGAAACCCCGCCAGGTTTGGGGCTTTTTTTGTATTTTAGAGTGATCTGTCTTAAAAATACCAAACAATATCTCCCCTCTCTGATTCTTTTTTAATGTTTCTGTAGTGCTACTATGGGTAAGTGTTAGTGTCTTTGAACATAGTGCTGGAAAATGACAAGCAATCCTAGGAGCAGTGCTAGGGTTTCCTTCTACCAACCTTCTCTACTCTGTGGTATTTAAGTTAGGGGCTGCCTAGTCTGTGTTCGTCCCATGAAGATGGGGAGCAATGATCCAAGTAGTGTCTGTTCTTTGTCCTTGATGACCTGCAGAGCAGATCAAGGCAGCTCTGTAAGGCCAACAGAGACGATCTTAGCACAAGGATGAGAGCTGACCTCCCTAAATACTCTGCTGTATTTAAATCCTCATGGCAGCAATTAAAGATTTTATGTAGAGAGTCATTGGTGAACCTTTTATTCAGGTGGTAAGCTCTGTCCTGTGTTAGACTCATTTCCTGTCTAAAGCAAGGCATTTGCTACACTTGTTACTGATGTGTGGTATGCCAAGTCTAAGTAATCCTTTGGAATTGGGGTAAAATAAGATGGACTATGAGGAGAAGGGCTAACTTTGGATTGCCCATGGTCAGGACTTAAATATGTCATTGTGCATGTTGGATTCTCTAAATGGTGTTTCTGACAAAACACCATAGCGTTCTTAAAAAAACGCTATGGATCTGAATGACGTGGGATGCTGCTATTAAGTTACAGTAGGGACTCTGATGTTCTGGGGGAACATTTTTACCTGCCAGGAAAATGTTTTGTCCATTTTGCTTAGCAATATCTGATTCCTTTGGCTTTGCTTTTGTACTTTAAGCAGTACTTCAACATCTGCAGAACTTGGATTTTGACCTACTGGTACTAATGGAATAGATGGTCTGAAGTACTTCCCTCTGTTGTAAGTGAGGCCTTAATCATGTTTGAAAGACATGTCACTTTGTTCATACAAATTTATGCCTTCTCCCTCCCCAAATACTACAATGTCTTGACATTGGGTCAGTTGGATACTGAAGTGCGCAAGCCAGAGACAGCTTTGCTTTTGCTGGAAGTGTCTGGCTCTGAACTGGTTTGGCTCAAGGCTGAGAGTGTCTAAGGACCAGCCAAGTTGGAGTGTGTTCTTGATGCTCTTTCCTGGCAGACAACATGACCACTGTACTTTAGGGATATTGTTTTTCAGAGATACTCTTTTAGCCCTAAGTGTTCAGCTGGTACTTTTATAAAATTGATATATATCCAAAACACAGAAGAAACTGTTTATCTGACAAGGGGGAACTGGACTTAGAATTATACTAGTTAAATATTGACATAAAGATATTCAGAGAATGTTTGCAACTAAAGAATTCTTGCTATAAAGCATAAATTCTTGTTATAGAATAGCTGCAAAACACAAGGTAAAATTGTCCAAAGTTCAAGATTTATTGATTTTTTTGCTTTTTGCCCCCCTTCCTAAAATAGACTGCATATATAGTGAAGTAAGGTAGCCGTGTTTGGACTCAAAAGTATTTAGCAATTGCTTAACTGACTGTAGTGGGTTTGAGATGGAACAGCATTCAGTAAATTCATGACTTTGTGTTGAAGGCAGGAGCACAGCAACAGACAGTTACTAGTGGGTTTTGTACATGATGAAATGAGAGCAGTAAGGGAAGCTGTGGCACAGAGCAGAGGAGCTGTAAGCACATGTGCTGCTTGGTTTTTCAGTCTGCCCTGGCAAACTGGGCCTTGAACATCTCTCCCCATTCTCCCTTTTTGTGTTTTGCTCCCTGCCCAGGCAGTTGTAACTTGCAGTGTGAGGTCTTTCTGTACAGACCTACCTTTTAGCGGCAGTTAGGGCAGAACACCTCCCTCCCCAGTGGATAACCTGTAATAGCATTGCTCGTATCCCTATCTGTTCAGAAATACAGAGAAATATTAACAAACACTTCCCTACCTGCTGTACAACTTTTTGTCCCAGCTTGAAATAGATGAGGAAGTTCAACATGGCTGATAAGTTCTGATTTCCCCCTCACCCCAAGCAAATAGTTAGAAGTTGCTCTTAAGTTCTCCTCACCCTCTGTTAAGTCCCCGTTGTCATATTAAACTGCCTAACTGAAGTAGTGGTTTTGGTGACGTTAGGGGAAAGCATTACTAGAAGAACGCTTTTTTGTCTAACAATTTTAAAATTATATGGAAAAATAGAATTTAATGACCAATAATATGGTTTGTGTTGCAATATATCAGAATAAAGAAGTTATGGGTGTTGTGTGTCTGTGCTGTGAAGGTGCCTGCCTAACCACATTGTGCTTAATCACAGAAGGATCTGTCTGCATTGGCACTGCTGGGGAATTTAAGACATGCTAATGTCTAGTTTATGTAAGGATTCCTGCATATATTAAATATTTGCTAACTGTGCTAATGTGTTTTCGTGGAGTGGGAGGGAAGTGGAGAGAGGTGGCTTAAGTAATGTAGTGCAGTTTATAATAAAATAGATGCACATCTGTTTTTTCTGACTGAGTCATTGATTTGAGATGTAGATGTCCTTAAGGCATTACTTTCCACAGCCTCAGGGGAAATTTCTCCACCTGGATTGTTAGCACTGGTGTTAGGAGTGCCAGCAGCAATCTAGTGTTTGGTCATGTAAGTGATAACTAGCATGGTAGTTATATCTCTAGGGATCCTGTGACATCCAGAAATTGGCATGAGAGAAATTCCTCTGTCTGGTTGTTCTTTACACATAAGCGCAGCTCTTCTTATAGATGGTTATGAGAAGAAAAGACTTACAGTCAGTGCCAGTCTGTTTCTCCTTGAAAGACTAGTCAACAGATTGTTGAAAAACTTAAAACCATCAAGAATTAGCAGCCTGGCAGCCAAAATTGTAACGCACTTTGAATAGCATGTTCCTGGGAACATTTCTGCTTTGCCTTGTCAGCCACAAATGGGCATTATGCTCCTTGCAGGGTTTGCAAATACATCCAATTTGTGTTTGGCTCAACTCCCATTGTTTTGTTCTTCAGGAGTGTCTTTAGCTGCATTTCAACACCTTTTATCAATCTGGCTTTACCACAGCATGGAAACTAGAAAGGTTTGTATCGAAAAATCTCTGTCTAGACCCCGACTGATACTACTTCGGTGTTTCATCGTTTGTTTCTCCCAGCAGAGATGTCTTTGGCCACCAAGGTGGGGAAAGACCACCAGCTCAATGGCAACACAGGAGGCTGCACTGTAATGGAGAAGTTTTCCCTGGTGCTGAGTGGGGTCTCTTTAAATTGGAATAAGGAGACTTTCTTTAAAATTTAAGTTTCTGGGTGTTCTTGAATACAAAGAGGACTTCTTTCCTGAAGTTACCTGATGGCCTGAAATACGTGCAGTTAAAAGTTCAAAGTTGTGACAGATTTAAATGAAAACCACAAGTGTTCATGACTAAAAATTGCTTTTCATAAACTTCCTGTTCAGCTCTTTAAACGCATTAATATTGAAGCATTCTGTTTCAACTCATTTTTTAATGAAAAAGTACTGATGTTTTTGTGTGGGTTTGTTTGTTTGGAGTTTTTACTGTTTGGTTTGGTTTTTGTTGTTTTTGTTGTTTTGGTTTTGGTTTTTTGTTGTTTTTTTTTTGTGCTCTAAAAACTGCACTCTTAATCTTATATGAACTTAGAGTAAGACAGGTCAAATCAAATGGCTAAAAGTTTGTGCAGTTTTATTTTCTATTCCATTTCTTTTTGGACTCCCCGGGCTTCTGAGAATTTAAGGCAGAGAAGCTGGGGGAGGCTATAAAGTAAAGGTCTGGGATTAACTCTGACTACAGCCATCCTATCTGCAAGAATTCAAGAAAGGTGCTGCTGTTCTCTCTTTTGGGTGCTAGTTGTGTCCAAAAGAAATCTGACTTGAAAACCTTCAAAGACTCCATTCAGACTAAATGTAGTTTTAGATTCATGCTCTTTTTCAAGAGCTTTGAGCCCACATCACTGAACACAAATGACAAGAATATGTGCAGAAGTCAGAGGAAGAATAGCATGTATCTCACTGAAGGCAAATGCACTGTAATTTGGTGTTATCTCTTGCCATTATATGAAGTGTGTGGCATCCTTGGTTGTAGAAGCTGGTTGTGGAGGAGGACTGTGTTCTGCTTGGTGTTTCTAATTGAGGATATGCATCTTGTGCATGTTGCATGGTTAGAAGAGCAATTTGGGAAAGATGTTGCTTGTATGACTTCAGTGTTGTGCAGTGTTGGAGCAGTTGCAGTTTATCTATCTCTGACGTGAGGATGGTAATAGGCTTCTTAACTCAAGTAGAAGTTGTATAAATTAGTGCTTTAGAAATCTTATCGACTAAGATAAAAGGTACACTGTGGTTAGTGAAGGAATAACAATGTGATGAAAAAAGTACTATCAAACAGCTGTGGTTTCTCTGATAAAGACACATGAATCGCTTCACATGAAACAAACTGCAGTTTAGAAATTCTTTTTAAATATTTAACCTGTTTTGAATATATATTTATATTAAAATTCTGAGAGGAAATTTTCTTCTGTCTCCCTGATGCTCTGTGAAATCCTTTGAGGGAGAAGGGAGGGAGTGCTTAGAGAGCCATTTCTGATGCTTTTGAGTAGCTAAGCTCATCAAACCCTGAGTTTGGGTTTTGGGAGTTAGCGTTCACAGGGTGGGGGAAGAACTTTACTGAAGAGCATCTGATTCCAGAGGGCCACGGGTCAGCTGCCCTGGAATGCCCTTTGTGCTCTGGCATCATTCCCCTCCTGGAGGAGGCTCTGGTGGGATGCTGCCACCCCAGCAGGGGCTGGCTGCTCGTAGGGCGCTGGCACTGCCACAGCCGGAGTACTGTGAAACTGAACAAGTTGCAGTGCTAGCCAAGCTTGTAATGAATTAGGCACAAGGTGAAAAGGACAAGGAAGAAAAGTAAGCAGTGATAGCTGGGTGTGAAACATCAGCAGGGCTTCATTAAGGGCAACTACTTGGCATCTTCCTCTCTGTGTGCACAAGCTGGGCCAAGGCTTCCGTACTATCTGCTGCAAAGGCTAGCTTGGTTGTATTCCTACATCTAATCATTCTTCGTGCATTCGAGGATGTCCTGTGCTTTAAAATAACTGCTTCTGTATCTCTGCTCTAGCCAGTGAAGATGTTTACCTCCCCCTTGTCCTCAAGAGCCTCTGGTCTAAATGTTCAGTCTAAATCTGGTTTATTCAGGTCCTTTTTGTAGTTCCATGGTATCAACAATTTTACACAGCTTTCTGAAGATTTGTGAAGTCCTGTCACAGTTTGTACTTACCGTGTTTTTTGGGTTTTTTTAAGGTAAATGTGAAGAGCATAAATTAGGGTTCAGAAACTCCCCTCCACCCCTTTCTGTGCTCAGCATGAGGGGAAACAAAAATCTGGAGGGAAAATCTGTTATGGCAGCAGAAAAAATTTCTGATTGAGACTAGCTATTCAGATGTTGCTTTCATGGTTCCTATTTCGGTCATGAAAGAAGTTTGTGTATTATATGATGCATTAAATGACTTTTTAATAAGCACATAACTAGTATCTCACAAAAGTCTGTAATTTAGACACTTATGTGAATAATAGTACATGATATATAGTAGTATGTTGCCTTCAATTTTCCAGACCCTAATAGAGAGGGCAATGATGTACAAACATGTAAGTTAATTAGGTCTTTATTTTTAGTACTTTGCAGCCCACTTTATGCAGATATCTTTATTCGTATTGCAGTGCAGTTGAATCACTAGAGTAATCCTCTGAACAGTTAGGCTGCCCAAATATGACTGCAGTGAGTCTGCAGAGATTAATAAATACAACTCCTCCTCTAGATTTTAGGTTTTTTTCCATTGAGTAAAGTGTACTGGAAGGAACAGTTGTGAAAAATAATCTGATTTTAACTTACTGGGTTAATACACATTTATATACCAGATCTCTGCCTATTAACCTTCTCTGATGGAGCTCTGCATGCAAAACATAGCTTGTGTGTGGAGGGAAGCATTGGCTCTTAGTATCTGCAGAAAACAGCTGGGGCTTTTCCTCGGGAGGCTGAGCTCATGAGAGGGAGTTAGTGGTTCCAGTTCCCTCCACTTTACCTGCAGAGTTGCTGTGTAAGGGGTGCTTTCATCCCAGTGCAATGGAGAAAGCAAACTACCATGCTGATTTTGGAGAGGACTAACAAAGTACTTCAGTAAAGTACATTTGGCCTTGGGTCCTTGTGATGGGTGGAACTTTTAGGCAGGTAAAAATGTTCTGATTGTAAGTGCTTTCTCTCTACCCCCGCTTTTTTCTGCCCCCCCCCCCTTTTTTTTTTCCATCTATCCTCCCTTCTTCTAGTGTGCTATCCACAGTGAAATGTTGTATGCAGTGGTGTGCAGTTTGCCGCAGAAGTCATGTATGTGTTTTCCCAGTGGTGTCCCACTCAGGTTTTCATCATTCTGTTTTTTTTAGAAACACCCTTTCATTATAGCTGAAGCTTAGGTTTTGTGCTCAGACTGTGCATCACACTTCCTCACCTTTCTTTGGCAGGTGCTTGTTCTTTGTATCAGGCTGTCCAGACACCCGAATGACATCCTGGAAACAGCAAAAAGCCTTTGACTGTTCTGGAAGAATTGAAATTGTATTGAAGGGGTTAACTATTTTCATCAGGAGACCATTAATCATAGGCTTAGGTGATAGGCAACGTCATTGTATTTGAGTACAGATAACTGTTGTTGGGAGCTCTCTATGTGCATTGCTCCCTTCAAGTCTTCATTTTATTTTGATCTTAAGTGGTTTCCTTCAATATAGCCGTGAAGTTGATAGATCTGGGCTAGCCACCTTTTTCTGCAAACTGTTAAATGAAGTGATTTGTCTCCCAGAGAGTAAAATCTACCCTAGCCCAAAGGTGACTGTAGAGCAGAGCAACAAGCACTGAAATGTGTTTTCCGTAGCTGGAGTTGATGAATTTTTAGGGTAAATAATGGAGGACTTCTAGTTGCGTCTTCACTGATGGCAGTCATGTCTACCAGCCAGGCTTGTTAAAGTATTGGTAATTCATTGGTCTGTGGGAATAGGAAGGAAAAAAGGAAAGAAGTTACAAGCTACGTCTGTAAGTATTTACAGTGATTATGTGTGTATGCAACTTCATCATTGCCATGCACTCCTGTAGCTTCCTTACTGAAGTAATTACTGATGAGTCACTGTAGTTATTGATACACCACAGTTTGGTGGATAATTGGATGGTAACTGCTGAGCTTTTGCCCTGGTAGGGAGAGACTTTCATCACATGAGGACTTTCTCATGCTCCTGGTATCAATATCATGAGAGTGAGCCTGGTCCTCATCTTCCATTTGTGTGAAGATGATGTCTGGGCCTTCAGTAAGGAGAGAAAGTGAATGGGCTTGTGCAGACTAGAATGAGTTACTTTTCCTGGGTCTGTGTCTTGGGCCAAAGGAATTTTTAAAAGGAGACCATGTGGAGAAGGTGGGATTTGGATGAGCTAGAAGAGGTTATCCATTGGAGAGCTAACATCCTGCAAAAGCAATGACTTGGCCAACAATATAGGTGGCTTTTCCAGAATAGAAAGGATGATGGTGATCTCCAAGGACCACTTAAATCTGAACACAAAAAAAATTTAATCTCAGTTTCTTAGCTTACAGAATGGCAGAAAGAGGCATAAAACTTATTTTCTTCAGCTGGAAAAATTCTTCTGGGCTTGTTTCAAGAGCAGCAAGATGCTTTAATCTTAGGACTGTTGATTTGTCTAAGCTTCATGCTAGGACATTTTTTCTCTGAGAAAATATGTCTTTGCCCACACATGACTCTAAATATATGCTTCCTGAGGTGAATGGGTTGAAAAGTCTTTAGCAGCACATGCGGTACTAAGAAAGTCGTTAAGGAATGTGGATGTTCCCAGATGCTGAGGATGCGATTTCTGAAACAGTTCAAACTTTGCATAATTTGTGGAGAGGGTCCTGTTGTGTGTAGTACATGTGGAGTGACAAGAGGAAGAGGAAAAGCGCTGTGGCTAGGATAGATGTCTTCAGAAAGGCCTGATGAATCTCCAGACGGAATATGTACCAAAGTGCCATTTTAATCAGTATTTTCAAACTATATAAGAGGTGTGTCTGAGTTCAGAGAGTACTCATGGGAGGGGCTGTTTTTCCTTCCTGAGTGGTAGTGAAAGTTAACCCTTTCTCTGAGTGACCCTTGTGTACTGTTCATGTGGAGCTATCCTTCCTACTTGCATGAGGATCAGAGTGCAGGGCCATGTGGTTGTCTGCATGGTTGTCTTTCTGTGTCTTGTATCTTTTTGTCTCTTGGAACTCTTTGTTTGATACTCCCTTGTTTTCCCAACAAGGCTGGCTTTGTATGGGTGGTAGCCAGGAAAGGCAGAGATGAGATTATAGAGCAGGTAGAATCACAGAATTGTAGGATGGTTTGGATTGGAAGGAATCTTTGAAGATCATCTGGTCCAAAAACCCTCTTGCTGTGGCCAGGGACATCCTACCTTTCATTAGACCAGGTTGTTCAAAGTCCCATCGAACCAGACCTTGAACATTTACAGGGATTGAGTAACCACAGTTTCTCTGGGCAACCTGTTCCAGTGCCTCACCACCCTCATTGTACAAATCTTTTCCTTATGTCCATTCTAAATCCACCCTCTTTCAGTTTAAAAGCTGGCCCAGTTTCAACAGGTACTACAGCTCCTCTGCAGGGTTCCTTTTGTCTGGTACCAGAAGTAGACCCACTGTGGAGAGAGCTGTATTTGTGCCAGGTAGATAGCTGCATGCTGATTGAGGCTGGGGCAGAATGTCAGGGTAGATCAGACCCTCTGTTTTCAATGCTTTGTCACTGTCAGTGCTGTATGTCTCCAGGGGAAAAAGTAGGAGCAACTCCGGATTTTAGAGGGCAACTTCTCCCACTGTTGTGTTTTCAAGGTCTATGATGATTGCAGGTAGAGCTGTGCCTTCAAGGTTGTTGGTAAACTAATCTTTGTAATAATCTTGGCATAGATGAATTAACCTCCTTGATCTGGTACTCACATAAAATGTTCCATACTTGACTTCCATGTCTTCCTGCAGGAATTAGTTTTTGTATTTATACACACACAGAGCCTTTTGTATATGCAAGCAGAAACTACCAGGCTTCCTTTTCCAAATGATTTACTGGCTTATCATACTTGGGTGTGTTTCAGCAGATTTGGATTGTTCAGGAAGACAGTCTGTTTTGTGGGTTTTCCAGTTCCCAGAACCAGACATGTTACCTCTTTCTGAAAGAGGTAATCTTACCTGGTTTAGCAGGACCTTTTGGGGTGACTAGCATAACGTGTTATTGTAGAGGAGTCTGCACTACTGTCCTCCTGAAGATGTTAATTAGGCTAATATAACTGCATCTCAGTTCTGCTCATGCAGAGCTATGGAATGGGATGTTCTGTTCTTCTGCTTTTTAAACCATGGCTGTATCTTGTACCTTTTGCTGAGCTGTTTCAAGTCCTGTTCTAGAGCTTATAATTAATGGTTTAATTAAAAATTCTGTGAGATCTTATAGCTAGCATAAAAACTTGCATTTAGTACACATTTGTTAATACTCAAATCTGTTGATGTTTTATTTCTTGTCAATTTATGTCACTTATTTCTCTCTGCAGACTCCTCATGGTCCTGACAGATACTGCTTTACATCAGAAACTGTCACCTTCTGATGTTTCTACCTTTCATCTCTCCCTGCTGCAGCCTTCATTTCAGTTTGTTGCATTATAGGATACTTTAAAAGACAGGGATGTGGGAGAAAGAATGCCACTCATCTTTGTTGTCATGCACAATGAGCCCTTATTCTCACCCTTGCTGTTGGTCTCACAACCAGGGTTTGATATGTGTGCATCCCACCACCTGCCCATCACCTGCTTATCTTGGCAAGCCCCTGCTGCCTGGGGAGGTGCATGTGACAGTCATTGTTTCCCTCCTCCTTGCTCTGGTGGGCAGTGCAAAGCACGCTTCATTTCAGAATCACAGAGCGTTCCGAGTTGGAAGGGACCCACAAGGATCATTGAGTCCAACTCTTAAATGAATGGCTGGTATGGGGATTGAAACGACAACCTTGGCATTATTAGCGCCATGCTCTAACCAAGTGAGACAACCTGCTCCCCTTTTAAAAGTGCTTCAGGAACTACTGACTGAGACAGAGCTGCTCTCAGACACCGATGTGCCTGTTGTAAGTGGCCATGGTTACTTTGGAGAAGTTCAGGCTTGTGTGTCAGTTACTGGTGACATTCACAGAGCAGTCCAGTATGAGTTCTTCTAGCATTGAATTAATTTTATAGAATACATCTGCATTGATACTAATATATGTAGTGTACTAGTTAAAAGTGTGAAGGGCAGTTCAGGTGAAGAATAGTCTTGCCTTGGTGACTACAGCTATTTAGGAATTAGGAAGAAAAAAATTGTTTTGGCTGAAATCATCTGAAGCGTTTTCTTCTTTGGCCAATAAACGTCAGTTGCTTTAGAAGCATTAAAAACTTGGATGTCTTTCAGCTGTTCTTGTTCCTTTCCCCTCCTTATTTAGTTTTATGCCAAGAAACATATCAGTTCTAATGACTCAAACATGAGAACTCTTTTATTTTTTTAGTCCACATTTTATATACACATGCATATCCTGTTAACTTTTAAAAAGCCACTGTTTAGAATTTAAGCAGTAATGATGAAACTCTGTGTTTGATTTCACTGTGCAGAAACTTACAGTAGTTAAAACTTCTGGAGATGGGGTCCCATATGCAGTGAGGTGGATGTGCACAACTGGGCAGGGGGCAGATGCTCTTGGTGCTCAGAACTGTGCAAGGACAGGGCTCAGCTCAGGTTTCCAGCTGACCTCTACTACTACTCAGTATATGACTGAAAAGCATAAGCTCTGAAATACAGCTTTGCAAGTATTTCTGTGTAATAGTCAAAACTTTTCAGGTTCAGTATCAACTTTTAATGACCCACAATAACTTATTTTAACTCAAAATACGTAGTCTCTATCCCAAGGAAATAAGGCTGTATTAATTTTTATTAAATAAAACGTCATGCCAGAGTCCATGTGTCTGGTGAGCTTGATGTAACGGTGGTTAAAGTTCAGTTTGATAACATCACCCATTCATGTGTTGCTCTAATTTTGCTGCACAGGAACCTTAATTCTTAGAGATTCATATCTGTTCTCTATTCAAATGTTAAAATAAAAAAAACCGAGCAGTTTTCCTGTGAAACTTCCAGAACTTCCTGCTTCTGTTTTGGCTTACAATTTATGGTGTTAAGCACACCCTTTCTTATGTCATTTCCACGTCTGATTTTAGCCAGAATGTGAAAGCAAGGAAGCATTCTAACTAATAAAAAAAACTTTAAAAAATTCTCATGATAACTTTTATTTCAAATGAAAATGGTCAAAACTTTGGATTTCTGTTGTTAGTTTTTATAAATTATGCTTTTATGCCTGCCTGTACTTCACATGTTAAGATCTTAGGGCATACATGTTGTCTAAGTTTAGAGAGCTTAGAAAAATTTATAGTTAAAACAGAGGGACAAATCTCCTTCAATTTCAAAACAAATTTTAATTAAGATATGATAAATGGAAGGATAACAGTTCCTAGCTATAATTATATATATCTATATCNAGTCTGGTGGCAGTCGCAGTCTGCTCGTGGCTCGGGTCCTCTTCTGGATCTGAAGAGAGTTCCCTAGGCCCAAAAATCCTCTGCTTATATTCACTTAGGCTCCGCCCAGTCCTTCCCCCAGGGCGGAGACTAAAACAATGGGTGATTTACTCTGTGAGATAAACAATGACCTATTTTTGATACCCCTGATGGGCCATTAGCAGACATGACCCCTCAGGTGGGTGTGGAGGCAGAAGAATTTCCTTATCTCACAGAAGTTCCAAAACACCCAGCCTGCAGCCTGAGGGGTGTGCAGTCCCTTAGACAATAGCTGCTAATGTGCCATTGTGAGCAGTTCATGGGAAAAAATGGCATAGAGGCTTTAGAATACACACCCACACAGTGACAAACTGACCCTGGATACTAAAAACCAAGACACATGTATAGATTTATACAGACAGGGAGGAAAAACTGAGTGTAGGATAAAACAAGCAGCCAAATAGAGACAAGTTATCTGTAAAAATTGCTTGACTTGAGGAACAGTTGGAAGATTGGACTAGATAACAGAGTGTATGTTAGTTTGAGGCAGTGTGTCAATGCTGCCCTTGCTGTTCCTAATGCAAGCCCAGCTGCTGAGATCAGATTGTGATTGAGCGTTAGTCAATAGTTCCATACATATGGGTCAGATATTTTCCATCCCTTAATTGGTTTTTGCATATAGTGTGCTGATGGTACCCATTCTCATAGAATCAATTAGGTTGGAAAAAGACCTCCAAGGTGATCCAGTTCAACTGTTAATTTAGCGCTGTCGAGTTCACCACCAAACCGTATATTCCTAAGCACCACATCTACACATGTTTTAAATACCTCCAGGGACAGTGATTCTACCACTTCTGTGGACAGTCTCTTCCAATGCTTGACAACTCCTTCCGTCAAGAAATTTTTCCTAATATCCAGTGTAAATCTCCAGGGTGCAACTCAAGGCTATTTCTTCATGTCATATTCCCTGTTATCTGGGAGAAGAACCTGGTCCCCCGCACCTGTCTACAACCTCCTTTCAACCTCAGCTCTCTTGTAGAGAGTGAAAAGGCCCCCCTAGAGCCTCCTTTTCTCCAGGCTAAACGATCCCACTCCCTCAGGCACTCCTCGTAAGACTTGTGCTCTGGACTCTTCACCAGCTTTGCTGTCCTTCTCTGGGCATGCTCCAGCACCTTGATGTCTTTACTGTAGTGAGAGGCCAAAACTGAACACAGTACTGGAGTTTCTGGCCACACTGTTTCTGGTACAGTCCAGGATGCCATTGGCCTTCTTGGCCACCGGGGCACACGCTGGCTCATGTTGTGCTGCTGTCAACCAGCACCCCCTGGTCCTTTTCCACTGGACCACTTTCCAGCCACTCTTCCTCCAACCTGTACCACTGCATGGGGTTGTTGTGACCCAAGTGCAGGTCATTTTGCCTTATTAAACCTTATACTTTTGGCCTCAGCCCATTGATTCAGCCTGTCCATATCCCTCTGTAGAACCTTTGTGCTCTCCAGCGGATCAGTGCTCCCAGTCAATTTAGCGTTATCTGTGAACTGTCTGAGGGTGCACTCAATCTGCTTGTCCAGGTTGTTGATGAAGATATTAAACTCGGCTAGCCCCAACACTGAATCCTGGGGAACACCAGTGGTGACCAGCTGCCAGCTGGATGTCTCCATTCACCACCACTCTCTGGGCCCAGCTGTCCAGTTGAAGTGCTTGCATCCAAGCCATGAACAGCCACTTTCTCTAGGAGAATACTGTGGGAAATGGTGTCAAAGGCTTTACTAAAATATGGGCAGAAAACATTCCCTTCCAGAGTCTCCCCAAACGTTCAGCTTAGAATTTTATGATAGGACATGTTTCTACAAAATTGTAGCCAACACATAGTGAAAGCATGGTAAGGGAAGAAAATTAAACCCAAGTTTTAACATCAGTGAAGGAATAAGAAGGAAAAGGTTAAAACAGTAAAGTGATCATTAGTGTTTGATATGTAAATGACTATAATTCCTCAAGTAGATTTTATTTGTTGAGTTTAAAAGCTGGAAGCAGGCTGACTTTGACAGTGGTGTTTATGGCAAGCTGCAAATGCACTGCCTTAGTCAAGCGCTGTTGGAATTTTTCTTGTAGTGAATAGTGTCCTGTTCCTCTCGCCTTCTCCACAGCGTTGTCATAGACGGATTATCTGCATTGCACAGAAATGTGCTGTGGCTGTGAAGATGATCTGAGCTGGTTTCATGCTGTCTGGATCAGGGCCAGAAGGAATGTGCTTGAGCTTGGGCAGCAGCATGCAACCTTGGCAGTTTGGGCTGGTGCCATCTCAGGGGTGGATCTCTGTGCTTTAGAGTCAGGATTGCTGATGTTTCTAATGTGTTCTTGTACCGTACTTGGTGTAATTTGCATTACTCTTTTTTTTTTTAACATCTGCAAGACTATATTTAAAAGAAAATATGTTACAGGTTAAAGAAAAATAATTATCATATGTGACACCAGTCCAAGTCCAGGCATTCTGTCCTTTGCATCTTTACTTTGTAATGTGAGTAAAGTTATAGCTAAACAACAAAACTTGGACTCTACTATAACATTTTATAGCACCGTATCTGAAGGTCTTTAAGCCTTACTGTTTTATAAATTGGCTTTGGGTTTCTGTGGGGAAAATAATGCTGGTATATTCATCAAATTCAAGGGATTAAGATGAGAAGGAAGTTAGATACTGTGAATAGTGTGTTTGAATTGTAGAAACACAAACAGGGTTCTATGAAAGATGTTAGGAAACAATCTGTTCTCTGTTACAGTTTTAGAGATCTTCAGTGAAAAGGAGGACCTTCGTGTTTTTGCACACCCTGAGGAACACGCTCTACCTCTGAATGCGTTTAACAGCCTAATTGGTGCATAAACAAAACCTCCCCAAAGGCTCCTTTCTTACTGGAAGGACTGTGCTTGTGTGGTATGCATTTCTGGCTAGATTGAAGTAGGGGTTTTTTGGAGGCCTTTTGCATTTTTTTGTGGTAACCCTCTGAACAGAGTATTTGTAGAACACAGCCCTGTGGTGTTCCTAGGTCTTCTCTTTTGTCAGTGATCTTTTTGAAAACTGTGTCTAGAAGAAAAGTACTTGACTACCTGTTTAAAGAGCACCTTTGACATATTTCTGTGCTCTGCATTTTTAGTATAAAGAAATACACTACTGCAGTATGCTCTTAGAGTGCTGTTAGCACGAACCATCAGTTTTGGCAATGATGCCTTTGTAGTCAAGCTTCGAGTGTTAGACTGCAGTGTTAGCAGTATGGGTTGCTGCGTAAGCCGACTTACATGAGAAGCAAATGGATGTGGTTCATGATTTCTGGAGAAAGTCAGCATTCGATTCCCTGGAGTAAATTTCCTTGATTAGCTGTCAGACTCTTACCATTCCCAAGCCAATTTTTATCTGATAATGGAAAATAGTGCCTGACTGTTCAGGTTGGTGCTGAGAAAAAAGCAAGGAAGGCTTCCTGTTCCCCCTTGCGCCTTGGAGAGGCTGAACACCTCAAATATGTGGCTTGTGCCGTGCTGCTGAGCATCATCTGCTCTGTTTGTTTTCCTGCAGAGGATCGGACTAAGGCACTGATACTGGACTTCTTGCTACATTTTGCAACCAGCCTTTCCATAACAATGGCTATATATTTCTCTAGCACAGTTCTGCAGGCACATTGGCAGAAATACTTCCATAGAGCAGAATAGTTATACTTTTAAGATACCTCGGACTGTGGAAGAATACAGATTTCTGTATTGCTAATGTGTAACTCCAGTATCTTTATGGTGCCTAGTGCGGGCTTTTCATTTTGTAGTTGTTTTTTCCTTAACACCACAAATATAGAGCAACCATTGCTGCCATTCAATTCCCCTTTCCTTGGGGAGACTATAGAGGGTTATGTACAACCTTAAAATCCAAGCCCTTACTAGAGAATAGTGTGTAAATATGTTCTTATGTAATTCCTTATCAATAGCTGTGTAGATACTGGGCTTTTGTTTTTGATTTGGGCCTCTTTAGAGGTGGTAAGGGGTTTTTAGTCCTAGCCTGGATTTTCTGTGGTTATTTTAGTCTGACTTTACTTTCTCCTGTCTTTCTGCTTTCCTTTTTTACTCACAGAGGCCTAACATTTGATAATCTGGGTCAGCCAGACTGTGTGTACATGTGCTCCCCTTTCATTGTACCTGGAGACTAAATATATTTTTCCAGGAAAGTTTTGTGCCTTTTAGTGAGTGAAGTCACAGGGAGTTTGGATGTGTCTCTCCCTTCTAAGTGGTTATTAGTGACATATGAACTCCATATTGAAAGGAGTACTGGATTACTTGGTTGGATGGAATGAACACGAGCTTGATCAAAACAAATTAAAAAGCTAGAAGAAATATGCTACAAATGGAAGAAAAGGAAGAGAGTTGTTTTAAAGAGCTTAATCCTTTTGGAAACATTTAGAGCAAAAGCCATGCAAAGTCCTGCCTCCTTGTTCCTTGGCTCTTCTGAGCATTTTGCTCTACGCTGGCTGCATTTTTTTCAGTAGCAGCCCCTGTGATTACAGAGCTACAGGCCAGCACGGCAGAACCTTAAGGTGGCCAGGATGACAGCTGGGCCACTCACTTTAATTAATGCATGTTACAGTGTTTTTTCTTATGATGATCTCTTTGTTTCTGTGCTTCACTTCTGTGCAGGCAAAGATTTGTGGGTTTTTTCCCCCCATCAACTCTTTTGTTCAAAAGCAGATCCTTGCGGAGGAGTGTCACTGCAGTATTAAGAGCAGCAGGAGGTTGACTCATGATTGTATGACCTGAAAGGGAGTGGGCTTTTTCCCCGCTCTGCGTATGTATATGGTGGTGGACTGCTACACAGACTTTATTGACATACACCTCTTTCAGTTAGTGAAGCAAACTGTTTTGATGAAGTCTGAAGCAAGAGCTGAAAGCAGGGAGATCCTGTCCAGGCTGTTGTATTGTGTCTGATGATGACCTTTCTACTGCCATGATGCTGGGAGACTGAGCAGCCGTCTACAGCTGGTTATGGTTGCTCTACTTGGACAGAGCAAGACAGTGTTAATATTCTTGGACCTGGCCAGACAGTGTACCATAGCTGAACGGTGTGCTATTTAGGGTAGCTGCAGGAAGAGAGTGATTCACCATATCTGTTAGTGAAAAAGGTGCTAATGTTCTAGAGAATTCTATCATTCTTCTGGTGAAAGTTTGTCTGGGTTTTCCCAAAACACAACCTTGATATTTATAACAAAAAACAAAGGTGTGAGGTCTCACTATGTGGTAACTCCAAATCACTCTTGATTGTTGTCCTTGGGTTGGTTCTTCCTGAAGTAGGATACCAGCTATCTGGAAGCAACTGTTTTGTTCTCTGTGTATTGGCTGCTGGTTTGTGTGTTTTGGATCAAAATATAGTTAGGCATATAGGTGTATCTCTTTCTTAAAGCTTCTGGATGTCTCTTGCAGCAGATCTCCCCGCTACTCATGTCTTTTCTGAGCTCCAGCAGGGTCAGTCTGGGTCTAGTCATCGAATATGGGGTGAATAGAGATGTTTCTACCATGGTGTGTTTCATGAGGTTGCAGTAGCCAAGGTCAGTGAATCGGATTGGGAATCACTCAGTAAGTACAAAAAGGAATTGACTGGATATAATGACTGTTCCTCCCTAGACCTTAGTCAGCATGCAGCATGATGAGTACATAGGCGGTTCATGTTTAAGCTAGCGTAACCCTGCAGAGAAATAGTTTGAATGCAGGGGGATGCCTCCGAGTGACTTCTCTGGAGAAAATGTGTTAAAGTGTGCCACCTAATTGGTGACTTGTGATTCTTTTGAACAGTACATTGAGTCAGCAATGTGCCCTGGCAGCTCGGAGGACCAGCCATATCCTGGGATGCATCAGGGACAGCATTGCCTGTCAGTTGAGGGAGGTGATTGTGCTGCTCTGCTCTGCGCTGGTGCAGTCTCACCTCAAGTACTGTGTTGGTTGCCACAATGTAAGAAGGAAGAGATGGAAGAAATATTTGAGAACTTTGCAGTGTGCTTTGCAGAAGACAGTAGTAGATACTTCAGCATAGCTCATTCTAGGAAGTACAAAAGGAAAGATTTGCTGTGAAGAGTGTTCCAGGAGGCTTGGTTTGGAGGTACAGAGATGAACATGCTCCAGTTTTTGTTGGCAAGGAGCATGCCTCTGGCTGACATGTCTCCTGGTGAGCATTTGTGATTTCTTGCTGTTTAAACTGGTTAGTGCCATTACATTGGACCATGAAGGAGTTCAAGTACTCTGTTTTCCTTTAGTGATGTTGAAATGAATTGAATTTATTACATCAAGGGAGGGATATAAGCCACAAGTGTGAAATGTATTCCAGTTCTATTGTATCTAACAAGCTCTTACTTTTAAAATTTATTACCCTTTACTAGCCTGAAGTAAGCATTTTAGTGAAACTGAGTGCTCATTCACTGTCCTCCGCAGCCTGCTGAAATTCAGTGCTTTGCAAGTGCTTTCTGTTCCACAGACCTTCTGTTTCCTTTAAGTTTTTGGACTCTTGCCTGCTGTTGCTGTTTCATGCTCTTACCATAAAGCGGTGTGTTCAAACAGGATGCCTTTGTCCATGCTCAGGCACCACCGTTTTGGGGAGGGGGAAGTTGACAAGAGGGACACAGTGGCTGGTGCTTGCAGGTCCCGGGGAACCAGGCAAAACGATGCCCATTCATGGGCCCTGGTACTAAAGTACACCTTCCCCGGTGTTTCCCTGCTGTTTGATTTTTGGCCCTGTTAGTTGCCCAAGCTGCAAAGAGCTCCTCGCTCTTGGTGCTTAAGGATATTTTAGGTAGTTGAAGGTGGAGTGCTTCCACCATCTGCCCTGTGCTTTCTGGGCAGCAGTGAGGGTGTGGAGTTCCATGCTGTGGGGCTACCCATGACGTCCCGCTTGTCCCATCACGAGCACTGCTGAATGCAGAGTGACCCTGTGCTGATCAAGCACTGGTGGAAGGAGCCTTGTGTCCTGTGCTGAACAGGTTTGGCAGATGGTGGCTTTGGAGACGGAACAGCGCTGGTTGGTGAGTCTCAGCAGGCGCCGGGCGATTGCCTTGGCTGTCATCTCCTGCTGTGTCTGGCTGCTGGGCTGGGGCACGGGAACACGGCAGTGGAGGTCTCTCTCACTGCTGTGTTCAGAGATTGCTTTTCTCTGGGTGTTTTTGTGCTCACTCACTGCTAAACCCCAGGGGTCTTGCCAGAATGCTGTAGTTCTCAGAGTCCTGTGCGCTTGGGAATTGTGGATGTATGGTAAAAACCATGGCGGATGGGGAGAGGACTTCCTCTCTCCTTGATAAAAATAGTCTTTGGCTAAGGAGGAATTGTGATTCTCAGAAACTTAATGCACAGGGCAAAAATGACCCTTCTGGGGAGCACTTCCTCCAGACTTGCTCATGAGGTCCCGGAGGGTAGGAGTGTAGTACCGTCTCTGACAAACAAAATGCTGAGGGGAGAGAAGCCATATGTGGGATGCAGGAGAGGAATATTCCACTGAGATAATTTGTCATTGACAGTGGATTAATTTCTCAGAGAGTTTTGGAAATTAGTCTTGGATATTTGGGGCTAAAGACTAACTACTCTCTGCATCTGGCTAGTTAAAGAAGGGAAGTGACTATCTGAGATTACATGCAATTCCGATCTTAAAATGGACATATTTTGTACGTTGTGAAAGTGGCAGATTTTTGTCCTGCTTTGTGGTTCCGCTTTAAAGGAAAGAAATGGCACTTTCTTTGAGTTCTGGTTATTTGCAAAACAGAGCAATTATGTTTTCCTTCTGGATGTCTTATTATCCTGAAATTTGCCCAGAGACATGTATGTGGGAGAACTTGACAGGAAAAACCATAAGGAAAGTAGTGTGGATGAGAGTGCTGGTGCTGCTCATGGTGGCCCTGTAGTGTTTACAGCAAGCATAATATGCAGTGGGACCAGCCTGGCTGTAGTCTGTTCTGAAGGTGTAGCGTGACTGGTTACTGCAGTACATTGTCTGACCTATTTTCAGATTAATTGGTGAGGTTTAATAATGAACATGCTTCCTCCTGTGGGAACAATTCTGTACCCCTACAGCAGGTAGTGGTTCTTACAATGTATGTGGTCCCTGATTTCTGTGTGACAGAGGGAGAACAAGCTGTTTCTTCTGCATGGGTTGTATTTTGACAGGTGAAATGGTGTAACCACAGAAATCCAGTTTTGACAACTTTTGTCTGGGGACTAATGCATACCAGACTGGTTTAGTTACTAAATCACATTAAACAGGATAACTCAAATGAATGTATTGTTGCTGTGTCAGAGAAGAACTCTATCTCAGGTTAATTAGTAAAGACTCAGTTTTATTTGAGTCCATAATGTTATTTGCTTATTCCTTCTTCCTACTTAAAAAAGGATTGTAGTATTTCTGCTGGTTTGGACCATGGGGAATGCAAAAATTCCAAATATGAGCTGCAGTCCTCTTACTTAGTGGTTACCATAGAAATCTAAATAAAGAATGCTCTGCAAATAGGGTACATATAGCACTTTGACAGCTCTCACTTTCTTAAAAAGACAAGCCGTTATTCAGATTTCTGTAGTATCTGACCAGTAAGGGCTACTGCACAGATTCTGAATAAAATTGGTATATAAGTATTTATACTATTTGCAAAGTACTCTCAGTATCAGAGAACTTTTTTGTTGATTTTTCATATCACTATGTTTTTGAGACTGGCCGTGGTAAATGAGACTGGAAAAAGCTGCTCTGCATTCATTGTGAGAGCTACAAAATGCTCAAGATTTTATAGAGTATGAATGAGTCACCTACCGAACTGTTCCTGTTATTCCCGTGAGAAATGTGACCCAGTGACATGCAGAGCAGCTTCAAGCTGCTACTAGAAATTCAGGAAGCAGCAAGATGTCTCATTCTCTCTTCTAGTCTGGCTTCCTCACTCGACTCGTTACATAGCCTGGGAGTGGGGAATGGAGGTAAGGTGACTTTTTGGGTGTCTTTGGCCTCCACAAGTGACATGATCTGACTTGCAGCAAGTCAGTTTGTGGCCTAATATCTTTTTAGGAGCTGAGAGTTGTTGCGCAGTGAAGCTGCTTCTGGTTTCTTCCGCAGTCCTTAGGAACACATATTACGCATTTCTTATCTGGTGGGACCTGAAGGTATTTTTAGGACTTCTCATTGTTTTCAGTGTAAATATTAAGACTTCTAATTGGTTTTGTCATCTTTTATCTGTTTTCACTTATCACATATAAGGTAAATTACTTTCATAGTCCATTGATTTTTTTTTTTTATTATTTTTTTCTTTCCTAGGACTGCCTAGCTGGTCATAGTAACCTCCTAGCAGAAAGAGAACTAAGCATGTAAGAATTTTAAATTAGTTTCCATCTGGTGTTGTTTTTGGCTTGGAACAGGAATAAAAAGGTTTTGCATTTTTACAAATTAGAGGATTTTTCTTCTTTCCTTTCTTTCCCCTTCTGATAATTAAAAATGGAATCTAAAAAGCAAAATGGAAATGTACAGATTTTCAGACCCAAGGCACTGAGCTGGCCCTTATATCAGTATGCATCTCTGGGAAACCAGTATTTGCACCATGTGATGGATGTGCAAAGTGCAGGTTTTTATGGGCAAATTGGATCTGGTATGACTTCTCAACAGCTCCTATACGATGTAGCAGTACTCCTGAGATGCTGTGCTCTTCAATGTTTCTAAGTTAGCTCTGCCAGTCATCCGTAACAAACCAAATACAGTTCCCATGCCTACATATCATTCAGGTGTTGGACTGGATCATTCTGTGTACTGCTTCTTTGTGTGTTGGCATTCCAATAGCTACTAGACATCTGGTGAAGGTTTGGAGAAAATAAGGCAGCACTCCTGGATGGGGAGGTTAATGCCACTTTGAATTTTTTTAAATTTTCTTTTCCCTTCTCACCACTTCCACTTTGCCCCAGCAGCTGTGGCTGCCTGAAGTGTTTGGCATTTCTGTCTGGGAGGGTGCTGAGGCTTTTGCACATGTCATTCTGCTGCATTTGTCCAAAAAACACAGTCAGCTTTTTAACGAATAGGATGGTGCTCCATGGTGGTGGTGTTTGGAGGTCTGTTCTTCTTTCTGTGTGGCTGTCATTATTTGGTGGGGTTGGTGCTGGTCTGTTGCTGTACTTCAGCTCTGTGCTCTTTGTGCTGCAGAAATGACCATGGGGTGTGCTTCATCATTCATCCCTCTAATCTGGTCTGACCAATGTGTCTATTTTGGGGTGCCTCCATGGGGAAATCACATCTTGTCCCATGGAGGATTGGTGTCTGAATGTACCTCTGAAAGTGAGGGAGGAGCCATACAGGTGTAATTCACTGTGGCTGAGACAATTTGGTTTTGAGGTCAGGAGTATCTGGGGGACATATTTATTATTTAGTGAGTATTTTATAGTGTTTCAAATCTGTTTTCTTGATGTCCTGCCAAAAGAGAAATAGTTGTTTCAGTAGCAATTTTACAAAACCTTTGTGATAAGAAACTGATTTGAATTCAAAGTGGGGTTTTTTTGATGCATCTGCAGTTTTTCACTGTTTTTTTTTCCCCATGTCCCACTTTCTAAAACCCCTATTCAGCAATTCTAGGGACTGTTGGCTGGTTTTAGATGCTTGCAAGAATATTGGATGGTGGAATTTTAGCTAAGAAATTCTTTCCTTGGATTTGTGTTAGTACAGTGTTGCACTTCTTTTCCTCCAAAAACTCATTGAAATTGAAGGCAGTTCTCACTAAGGTGTAATAAAGAAAAGTCGAATTTAAGTAAAACATTACCAAGTAATTATAATTTAGGGCACAAATATAATATGTAGCTTGAAATACACTTAAATGCATTTGAAACAATTTTAACTGCAAACTATTAGTATTTTTTTTGAATTCTGGTTTATGCATAGTCTTTGACAGCTTACAGTTTTATCTCTATTTTGTTCTATCATCAGAATAAGTATTTTTGTAATGTAATATTTATTTAATATATCTCACTCCTACCTCCCCACACTTGTTTCTTCGACAGTTACCAAAATTGAAACATCTTTCGGTTAAGGACTCTGCTGTGTTCCCCTCTTCAAAGGAACAGAGTTTCCCAGGAGAGCCCAGGATTGATAAACCAAAGATTGGAAAATAATGAGACAATTTTAGAGGTCCCCAGCTTCTGACTTGTGTGAGGCCAGGGAGGCCAGTGCAATACCTACCTGCAGCACTCATGATCCATGTCCAGGTACACTGGACATGCCTTAACATGGTATTGAATGAGGAGGTGGAGATACACTGCTTTCAGAGAAACAATACTGCTTTTTTTCTCTATTTGTTTATTTTTTAATTGCCACAAGTTGGAGTGTAAAGTGAAATCATCCAGTTTTGCAGCCTTGTTGGGTGTGTGTAATCCATTCAGTTTTGAGCAATGCAGGAATAAGAACTTCAGCTGTATGGGTATACTGGAAGAGGGCATCATTTTAGCCAAATGGTTTTGAGTAAAATGAAAATTAGTATTACGGCTAAGCCACTGAGTTACTGCATGAAGAGGCTGTCCTTACTCTTTTTGTTTGTTTTGTGTTTTTTTCCCCCCCCCACGTTGTGTGATGTGGCCCTGCCCCCTTATTTCACCCAACTCTGTGCCTTTTTTTTTAATTTTTTTTTAATCACTCATTGGGACTTAAATACACTGTCTGGATTCACCCTACTCCCTGTGTAGGCTCTTTAAATGGCTACCAGAACAGGCACAGGAGGATCGGGAGGTGTGAGAAAGAAATTTGACTTTAAGCCCCTCTGTGGTCTGGGAGTCTCAGGATGTGTCAAGTCCACTAGGTAAGTGGGAACCACACTGAACTGGAGTGCTCTGGAAATCTAAACTAAAACACTTCTAGCAAAAGCGGGGAAGGACATGTTTCAGAGAAGCAAAACTTCCATAGTTCTGCTCTTTCAGAGGGCACAGCAATACCAGATTTTTGGGTGCACTGGAGTTTATTTTTTTCCTCTCACAGGAAAGCGGTGGCTCCCTACATGGTCGCTGGTTCAGATAGGTACATTATCTTGTACTTTATAAATTGTTCAGTCTCAGGTTTCTTCTTGTTCACAGCTACATTCTACCAAATAGAGCAATTAAATGAACTGCTCTAAAAGAAATGGGATGGGATCAGGACCATTTATAGACTCTTAGGTTTTCTGTGAGTTAAGGTTTATCCTGATAGTAGCTTTGAGCTTCGCTCCAATGACGATATTTATTCCCATGCCTTGTAATGTTATACTGATACAGTAGATTTATCTTGTTATTAGCTAGCATAAATTGCTGCTTCATTTTTTTATCACCTAAAGCAGTCTTTATATAGCTGCTTTTTGTTTGTTTTATTGTAAAGGGCCTTTCCTTTGCCTGAAATGCAGGAAACCCCAAGAGCAAAAAATAACTCTGTAGCTTGGGTTTACTGCGGATAGAATGTACTTACATATTATCTTTTATCAGTGGCTGTGGATATGTTTTGCAGACTTTCAGCAAGCCTCTACTGTCTTGGAAGGTAGGAGTTGAGTGCATTACAAGATACATGATTCTAGGCAGAAAGCTGCGTTATGGCAGTACATGACAATAGGCCTTGGTGTCCCTGCCTCTGTGAGTAATTAGTCTGAATTCCTGAAGATCTGTCTTGTCTTGCAGAGGGCTTTGACATAAGAATGGTTAGTCTTGAGTCTCCTCTGGCTGTTGAGGTGACTTTGGTTTTGTTTGTGTCTTTTCATGCCTCATTTACTGGTTTTTATGGTTCTCTGGTTTGGAAATTGTGGAGAGAACTCTTCCGACTTAGTGTGTTTTGTGCTCAGGATTGTGAGAAATAAAATAATGGTTTGCTTCAGCCATAAGACCTCGTGGACACAAGGGAGGAAAAGGAGGGAAGTCAACCTGTGTTCACTGCTGAAGTGCAAAGAGTTCTTAGAACCAATAGGAGTGGTAATACTGCCAACATGCCCCCAAAGGGAAGATAAAGAGGAGAGGTAAAGGGAAGGTTCAAGTAATGTAGGCAGCTGGGTGTAAATTCCTGAGTACCTATCCAGTGGGAAAAGAGACAGGAATTTCACTGGTTGGTGAGAGGTATAAAAGGGCATCCATCCACTGTGAAGAGAGGTGTGCCTCCTCAGAGAGATGCACCCAGTTCAGCTGGCTCATTTATATTAATAGTTTTGCCTTTGATGGCTTTTTCCTCTCTCAATTTCATTGATAAGTGAGTATTTCTCACAGGATATGCCTCAGTGGAGAGTCTCTTAAGTTCCAAAATTAGTTACTAATATATGTGTACAAGGTGTTACAGGTTCTCTCTTCCAGGTTGTTTTAACACACCTGTCAAGAAGTCACAGATAATATATGTGGTGGTTGTGGTTTTAAGTAGGTTTGTAAACCATCCTGCTATGAGCTTAAGCAATTTTTAAAAGGCCCCTCTCACTGTAAATAGTAAAATAAAATCCTTGATCTCTGCGCTGTTACTGCGTGTGTAGCCTCAGCTGTTAGTTTGCAATAGCTTAATATGTAAAGAAGTCTTGTGACACTGGTTCAACTGATGCATAAGAAAATAAATACAGATGCCCATGTTAGGCAAGTTGTAGCTACCTCATACAGCTGTATGGTTTGCAAGCATTTACCTTTTACTGGACTTGAGAGGGTGATTCAGCCTATGGAAGTCTGAGGTTTATTGGCATCTCAGGTGTGCTCTCTTGGTGTCCAGATAAAGGAAATGTAATCCTTGCTGAACCAAGTCTCTGAACAAGAGGTAGAGTCTTGAGAAATAGTTTTTAAATGCAAAAGAAGAATCTGATCCTTTAGCACTATCAGGTAAAATAAAATCACTTTTTAAAAACCTCTATAGTGTCATTCTTTTTGACAACTGTGATCACTGTTCTTATGTTCCATTTCCTCCAGTAATCACCATCACTTTTTTCTTTTTGCATAAAACTTGACTGCTACCTTTACTCTGAACAGGGCTCTGTTGTATCTATGTACCGGTGAATAAGCTGTGTTCTGTGTCTTGGGGAAGGTCAGCAGTGAAAAGATGTGTGTATGTGATTTCTTTAGATTCAGTTTCTAGCTGTTATTTAGTGAAATTTAGAAACAGCTTTGGTGATGCAATAAACAAGCTGGAAGAAAAGTGTTTTAAACATATCTTTTTAAGGAATTTCATTGTTGTAAATATGCAGAGGAAGTACAATATTTTAAATTTTTATGGTACCTGGTATCTTTAGCAGAAAAAGACAGGCTTTAACTAAGTTAGGTTAAATTAGACCATTGGCCTTGTTTTGTGCATCAGAACGTTGCTGTTAATTGCAAAGCAACAGTTGTACTTTAAAAATTGAAAACAGGAAAGGGAATTTTTAGGCACTATTTAAAACAAAACCTTTCCTCCCAGCTGGAGAAAACACAGTTTGGCAAGGACAAAGTGCTACAATGTGTATTTGTATTTACAATTAAATGCCCTTTGTTTAAGAATACAGTTACAGACTAATTGGCTAGACTATCTGCAGTGTGGGTACAGTTTGGCTCCTCACTGTTGGAAAGGGCAGGAGGAGGCAGGCGTGGTGCCTGCTGCAGCCTGGGCTGCTGGGGTGGCCTGGCAGCACCTCTGGCCTCTCTGTGCCCGTATTAGAGTTGCATGGCGAGGTGTTTTGGTAGTGAGGAGCTATAGGGTTGGCTTTTATGAGAAACAACCAGAAGCTTCCACTGTGTCTGACAGAGCCAATGCCAGACAGCTCCGGGGCAGACCTGCTGCTGGCCAAGCTGAGCCAGAGGTGGTGGCAGCACCTTTGGGATAACAGGTTTAAGGGTGTGAGAAAATCTGTGCAACAGCAGTAGTAGTCAGAAGAAAGGAGGAGTGAGAATATGTGAAACAGCCCTGCAGACACCAAGGTCAGTGCAGAAGGAGGGGAAGGTGCTCCAGGTGCTGGAGGTCAGGTTGCCCATGGTGAGGCAGATTGGCCACCTGCAGCCCATGGAGGTCCATGGGAGAGCAGAGATTGACTTGCAGCCTGTGGAGGAGGCCAGAACAGGTGGATACTGTGAGGTCAGGAAGAAGGGAGGGATTGAGGAAAGATGTTTAATGATTTGATTTTATTTCTCAGCACCCATTTCTGATTTGATTTAGAATAAATTAATTTCCCCAAATGGAGGTCATTTTGCCCATGATGGGGATTGGTGAGTGACCTCTCCCTGTCCTTATCTTGAACTGTGAGCTTTCTCTCTGTCCAGTTGAGGAGGGCAGTGATAGAGCAGCTTTGGTGTGCACCTGGTGTTCAACCAATGTCAGCCTCCCCGTAGTGACCTGGCTTGGCAAAAATATGCTAATTTGAAGGAAAAGAGGATTGTCATATTTTTTAAGAATTGCCCCTTCAGAAGTCTTTTAGTTTATTTTAATGTCAGCATTGGTCTGTCTCAAAATTAGTGAAGCGAGGAGATGGTTTGGGGTTATTTTTTGATTGCTAGCCTCTATTTTTTTTGAGAAGCATAGGTAATTACAAATAAAACATCAGAACATATGCTGAAACTGGGACAATGGCAGAATTGAAATTACTTAAAAGTATTCTTCACCAAGAGGGAAATGGATGTGACCCTGGCAAGGAAATGCTGTCTCCGGTCTGGTAGGATTGGTGTTCATCATTCCTGAAGCAGGCTAAACCTGCCAGATGACTTGGGTAACATTTATTTCCTCTCTTGGGATCTGTTTTATTTAAGCCAGCATAATAGAAATCTTTACTCAACCTACGTAAAGCACAGTCATTTCTTTTCTTGGTTGACCTAATTCAGAGAATCAGTGCAGGTACAGATTTTTTTTTTTTTGCTTTACAGGATTTTTGAAAGCCTTCTTGTGAAAAAGGTGGCAATTGCTTGTTGATTTTTAACTGTTCTCCTCTTCCTTACCACCAGTTTCTTATAAAGAAGTGGGAAGAGAAGCTGCTGCTGCGTTTTGGTCTGTTAACACTCTGGAAGTGCCTCATCATGTTGTGTGTTCAGTCTTTTTTAAGTGTGAGGTAGACCAGTCCTTTCTCAGCTAATGCAGCACTGTAGTCAAATAACTTGGTCTTGCCATAACTTAGCTATCCCACACTGTTAGGTTTGGAAACTCTGTTTTTGCTGACTGTACCAGCCACATTAAAATTGTGTTAAATTTAAACATCATCTTCTTGTGCCTGTTTATCAACCACCAGAGAAGGATGTAGTTAGTAATCTAATAGTCTGCTGCCAGTCAACAACCTCTGCAGTGTGAGTTGTGCATCCAGGTATTCCTAATTTGGACTTTGTCTTCTAGAGTCGTATTTACTCTGCACTGTTGTGGCCTCACCTTGAATATTGTGTGCAGTTTAGGGCACCACAATATGAGAAAGATACTCGGCATTTGGAGAATGTCCAAAGGAGGGCAGTGAAGATGGTCAGGGGTCTTGAGGGGAAGCCATATGAGGAGTGGCCGAGATCACTTGGTCTGTTCAGCCTGGAGAAGAGGAGACTGAGGGGAGACCTCATTCCGGTTAAAACGTCCTTGTGAGGGGAAGAGGGGCAGGCTCTGATCTCTTCTCTGTAGTGACCAGTGACAGGATCTGAGGGAATGGCTTGAAGCTGTGTCAGGGGAGATTTAGGTTGGATATTAGAAAAAAGTTCTTTACCCAGAATGGTGATTGGGCACTGGAAGAGGCTCTCCATGAAAGTGGTCACAGCACCAAGCCTGGCAGAGTTCAGGAAGCATTTGGACAATGCCCTTGCGCACATGATGTGACTCATGAGGAGAGCCAGGAGTTGAACTTGATGATCTTTATGGGTCCTTCCATCTTTGCATATTCTGTGATTTCATTGAGTATGGTGAGCTTTTAAAAGTATTTCCTGCTGCTTTGATACAGTGATAATGCAAAAAGGTGAGCAGAAAAGCCTGTCTCTTAGGAATACTTACTGAATGGCGATAACTGGATTTCTTAAGAATCCTGTTTGTTTAAGGTTTAAACATACAGCAGCATGCCTGTGCTGTACTAGTTATGGAGTTGTTGGGGTTTTTTAGGTAACTAGAAATAGGTTTTATTTTTCATTTCTTTTAGCAGACTAAGCTGCTTGTTAGAATTACAGACAGAAACAGGCTACATTGGAAAGACAATTGCTGATAAATATGCCAGGAGATCAGATGGCAGATGATGAATGGCATGAGGTGTCCTCTCAAATCAAGTTTTTAAAAACATATCTGTCTTGACATATTCTATAGAAAGTGTGTTGTGGGTTTAAAAAACATTGTTTCTTTGTACATTGATTTCTCTAAAAGTTTTATAAAGACCTGACCAAATGTAGATGTAACTCAAAAGGAATATAAAAACCCCACTGGTTTTAATTATGAAACCAGAGTGCAGAGTCCTAGTCCTGCTGATTTCATTGGGAACAGTTTTTAGCTGCTAATTACTGCTATGAGCTAAGTTTTCCCCTCAATTACACCAAAGCATTCTCCATTGATTTAAGATTATGCTTAAATTATTGTGACTGAAAGTGCCTTTGCCCATGGCACTGCCTGTCTCCCTTAGGAAGGGATGCAGAACACTTCCCTGCTTTCTGTGAAATTTTCTCAACTTCAGCTACCTTTAAACTATAGTGTTGATGCTTTTTCAAGCGTTATCTTTATTTTTCTCCAGTACTGCTGGAACTATTGCATAAACGTTCAGTTTGCAGGAGCACTGGCATCTCTTTCAGGTAAATGTTTCTCTGACCAATATCCAGCATACAGGGACTTGCGTGATGTTTCTCTCAAGTGAGAGCCTGCATGTTGTATTCCATCTGCTGCATCTGCTGGAGCTCCCAGGGCTTCTGGGTATTGCCCAGCCTGGCTGATGTTTATGAAAAAAGGCATCTCTTTAAAAATGCCTGCTACTGTGGGTACTGAATGCCAGAAACTTCTAGATCTTTGGAGGGGGCTTTTTGCATGACCGGTGTTGGGGTCACGCTTTGCTTTCTTTCCCTGGTGGCAAGAAGCAGGCAGGGCTGTCCCTGTACCAGCTGCTTCATCCTCTTGGACCTCAGGAGGAGGAGGATGATCTCTTTGTGCTTAAATTAGATCCGGATGTGTATATTTCTGTAAGCTTTTGATATGACCCCAATGAAATTTTTTTTCACCCTTCTATTTTTAAACAACACTTGAAAAAACAGTGGGCAGGGAAGAGTTGAGCACATTGGTGAGGTTACAGGTGTCATCCAAGTCATCAGTGCTGGCAGTGCTCCTGGCCTGTCAGACTTGCCAGATGTGACATCTTTCAGTGAAGTTTAAAGGCTTGGTGAAAGATTATGGGCACTGTTTCACATCACTTTACATTGCTCCAAAAAGAGTGTTTTAAAAGCTGTTGCCAGCAGCAGCTGTTAATTGGTGTCAGTCTATCTTCTTCAAGCTATTACAACACACCTTTTCCTCTTGCCTGGGACCCTTGTGGCCTCCTGTCTGAGCTGATTAATTTGAGGACCCAGCTGAAAACTAACCCCTCGAAGAAGATGCATCCTTGTGACTTTGTCTCTGTGATGAGGTGGCTGAGCCAGTCTAAAGGCCAACTGCTGCTGAGAGGGACAGTTGGCTTAAATCAGCACAGATGTAAAACTGTAAAGTTACCATCACTGCTGGCTGTGGAACAGCAAACTTTGACTTTTTACTTTCTGCAGATGAATGTACATAAAATGATTCCTTAGGCTGAGGTAAGCACCTCATACCTGTTCACACTTGGAGTTGAACCTGTTGAGTCTGGGACCCTATATTCTTATTTAAGTTCTGCCTGTATGAAATTAAAGACTGTTCCAGCTATTGTTTATGAATATTTCCAATTTGTACTGAGCTTAATTACAATACTAAATTTCACTGTTGCCTTTACTATGGGAATAAGTTCATTTTAAACTGAGTTGACTGGTCTTGCAGGCACATAAACTATGTGACTATGTCCGTCCCCATCATACTTGTACATACATATATATGTGCATGTATACACACTCACACGTTTATCCGTGGCAGAAGTCTTGCTGCTACTGATTCTCCCTCGGTAGCTCTGAACATATCATCTTCCTAGGTGGGTAAACTGGAAACAATGGTGATGTTTCTTGCTTTTTATTACTTCAACTGAGATTTTAGATGCTTACTTCTTATACTGTCTTCTAGCAGCTTCTGGTACCATTTAAGATTTTAAGTGTCTGATAGAGAATTTTAATATTTTTGGCTTTCAAATGGTCCCACTTCAGCTGTCCACATTCAACTATGATCCATGGTTGGTCACTCGTCAGGTGATTTTGTTCCTAGGGCTGTAACTCTGCATGTGAACTCTTAACAAATTTGGAGACCTCTTGGACATAACATGTGAGGAAAAATATTTTTAAGCTACAAAATAGTTTTGAATTTTATTTTTAAGTTGTGGCACAGACCTCAGTCTAGGTTCAGTGAAATTAGTGACTGAATTCCCACTGATTACTGGGCACATCTTCAAGACATTTCCATCATTATTTCAGTTCAGTTTGTTCTATCTATTGCACACTTTGCTTCTTGTTGTAGACCACTTTCTTTCTGATTTTTAATTTCATGGTATTTCACACCTTTCATCACAGTTAAGCCAGAGAGGATCAATACAGAGATAGTTCCAGAATTTCCTGTTCAAGCCAGCACTGCTCCCGTGCTTCTGGACCTTATCAGTACTCATTTGGGGAGCTGTCAAGTCCTGTTGTCTCTGCTGGAGAGGTTACATTTTTTTGCTGTACTGATTAACTTCACTGTTTTGAGTAAATTTGGCCACCTGTGGCTACTGCTGACCCTAGATTCCTTCAGTACCTCCAAGCAAAATGCTAAACATAGCTGGCATTCTTGAACTGAGGGCTCTAGGACAAAGCACTGCAGTGTATATTCAGGACAGTCTTTTATCTGGGAGGTAAAGCAGACCCCTCCATGTTGTTCTATCTTAAAATCAGTTTGGGAGCACAATTTTGAGAGATGAGATACTTCTCACTGTGGTTTCTTACTGATGGGGATGGTTCTGCATGAATTGGAAAAAAATTCAATGTAATTCTCAGGAATCAAGGCTTTAGGTGAAACAAAGGGATGTCAGGAAGATTTAATTCATAGCCAGAAATGATAGGTATATAAGTGAGCTAGAGTGAGGGAATTATATTAGGGTGAATTTTGTTGCTCCTTCTGGAGCATCTAACAGCTGCTTAAATTAGTTTTGTTCTGAAATGGTATTTCCCGTGTTTTAGTGAAAGTGATTTAGCAATGTACAGGATATTTTACTGAAGTCTTGGCAGTATTGCAGCAATATCTTCTTAACTTCTCTAGTTTGACTTTTGGTATTGACATGAAGTATAAATATAACCATTTGTTGTGCAATTAAGTATAAGTGATGTCCTGCAGGAAGATTTCTTTCCAATTCAAGAGGAAATTTATTTGGAAACTTCTTGATTTAATGTAGTCTTAGCTACCTCTCATGTATGTGTATGAACTTACTTAAAAAAGACAAAACTCAAACACAACACTTGTTGTTGTTGACCTAATAAAAATCTAGGTCTTAAAACCTTAGGAATGGAAAAATAAATGAATATATTTTGTGTAAAGCAATATAGCTATTAATTAAGCTGTAGTCTTACTGTTGCACATTTGTTAAATAAAACACTTTTAAAGTGATTGTCTTTTGAAAGAGCTTCAAAATCAGTATTGGATTTTTAAAATTTTATTTTATGAGTAATTGCCACATCAGACTTGTGAGCATGTATTGTATTTCCTGGCTGTGTAATCGTACATGAACAGAAGTTATTACTAAGAAATGCCTTTTTTCCTTTTTTTTTTTTTTTTTTTTTTTTTTTTTTTCCAAAGGGGAATTGCTGGGGGAGTCCTTT
>VXAU01001184.1:129130-324651 GCA_013399695.1 Formicarius rufipectus
AATTTGATCTAAGTATCTTTACTTCCTTGAGGTCAACCTTAGATAATGAGTCAGCTTGCAAACAATGAAGATTAATAAAGGAATAAGCTAATTAAGGACTTTTTCTATTAACCACCAGCTACTCTGCCCAAGAAGTATTCCAAGTACTCATTGACTCTATTTTGTTAAAAACATACAAACAAAAAAAAANAAGTGGAATTGCTGAGTGCAGTCCTATGGCATGTAGTTCTTTGGATGGGATATTTTGTCTGCAATCCTTGGAAAGGGTTTTTCAAATTGATTAAGAATATGCCTGTGTGTTGCAGGATAGAATATGGCTAAATTTAGAGGAATAAATTTTGGAAGCCTACAGGATGGTTAAGGAAAGTTTTGTGTAACATAAGGTGAAGACTACTATGGTTAACATTGTTCTTCAGTCAGTCTAAGAAAAATGGGAAGTCATTGGTCCACACAGGAAGGAAGTGTATGGTGCACAAGTTACATCTCTGACATGTAAGGACCAAATGTATTGTCATGTGATAGCCATCACTGGAATTTTTCTTTAGGTAGTGATTCTCTTGACCTTTGTCTTCCTTCTTTCTCTTTCCTGGAAAGCGTATTTTTTACTGTCACTTTAATCATCATTTTCTCTGGAGAAAATGCAAAGTCCCTTCTACCAGAGGCCTCAAATTGGTTGGGAAAAAAAAAAAAAAAAGGTAGTAAAAGTGTTTAGATTAGGTAAGAGATTTTACCCTCGTAGCAGCTTTCATGACACAGTAGGAAAATGTACACATGTTTTTTTTTAAGATGATCAAGAAATTAATTCTTTTTGTTGGGTATAATTTCATCCTTGATAGATCTCCTATCAGAGGTAAGGAGTTGAGAAAATACTGCATAGCATTAGAACTGTAGTCTTTAGTTAAAANTACTCTGCCCAAGAAGTATTCCAAGTACTCATTGACTCTATTTTGTTAAAAACATACAAACAAAAAAAAAACAACCCAAGAAAAATCCAGACCCCCAACAGTTGTTATATTTGAGGTGGTAGGACAGATTTGATAGCTACTTCTAGTAGTGCTTCTGCCTAATACTACTAAGCACATACATAGTGGTCTATTCCAAACCTGTCATAGGCTTGTGTAAGATCTTTGAGTGTGGGGAAAAAAATGTGCTGTAAAAATTTTTTAACTTTATCCCACCCCAAACTAGAATGACAGAGGCTTGTAAGTTAGAGGAGATGATCCCTTTTTACAGGTAAGCACCTGTAGGGCAGAAGGTTTTGAATATGTTGCCCTGGTGTGCAGAATCGTTGTGATTTCTGTTAGTACATGTTGTTGAAGTTAGAGAGTCTTCGTTGTCTTTTAGGTGGCTTTGAAGCTGAAATGATGAGGTCCTGTAACAGCATCATTAAGACTGATCATGACTGAAAGTGGAGAGAGACTTTATTCTGCCTTTTTTTCTAGTTCAGTAATTTTAAGCATGCAGTCAGAGTTTGCCTGGACATTAATGAATGTAATTTGGTCTCTTGCTGGATAAGTTTTCCTATATAGTTTTTCTCATGTATATGCAAATAGTGTAAAAAAAACCCTCCTAATGGCACATTAAATCTGCAATGTGAGTGGATGTCCAAGCTAATGCAAAAGCTGTGTGAAGGCCAGGCATGCTGGTGGAATAGTTGACTAAGTAGGTTGCTGAAAGGCAGAGAGTGCCAGAAAAGCCAGATTGGCATTGCTGAGTGCCTTGTCCCCTGAGGTTATTTGCTCTGTGCCTCGGCGTGGCGTGTTGGGTATCAAGAATGCTCTAAGATGGAGCACCTTGTTGTGTCCACCATAAGCTGTGGAAAGTACTGGAGAATATCAGGAGAGGTTGTGAAGAATTATATACTGTTAATGGTATTCAGACTCGGAATGAATAACTTAAGTGAGTTATTGGGAGAGTTTGTAACTACACCATAGGTGATGATGAGTTTTTAAAGAGGAGGTGACTCAAATTCAGATTTTTCTTCAGTTTTGCAGTGTATTTGCCTTCATTCAGGCAGGGTTACAACCTAAACCTGAGTGTGGCTCCATTTTAATTTATCCTGGTTTAGCTAATGCTTTGTGAGGTTATTGTCTTAATGATGGAAAAGTACATCTCTTGCGAAATGCGAACAATGGACTACCATTTTGGGGAAACTGTCTCTGATTTGTGGAGCTGTTGAGTTGAGCAGATGCTGTAATATTTTATCATCTTGTGAGAGAGTGTATTGCATTTCTGTTTGTGTCCCTATTTCTTCTGCATCTGCTTGTCCTGGTTTGCTGGGTTTGACTTTTTAATGTATGTGCAGAACCAGAGGTGGAGAGAGAATAACTGAAGAGCATGGTTGTGCCCTGGAGGGGGAAGGATGACTTAAGTTAAAATGCTACCTCCATATCCCATGGGTATGATATGTGGTAGAGAGTCTGAGTCTCCTGCATTATTCATTGCCACTGGCTTCTTCTGTGAGGTGGGTGTTTATCACATGAATAGTTGTGCTGTGGTTTGCTGCAGAAAAGGTGTGTGTGTGTGACCTGAATACTCATCACCCACAGGTCTCTCTCTGAGCAACTGATAAAACCTGGTCTCAAGTATGGTCTGTCTGCTAAAAAGTCAAATCATTTGGAGGTATTTTTCTCTCCAGACAGCTTGTGGAGGCGCATCTTTAGATGCTTCTAACCCTCATAGTTGGTCTCTGTCACATATATCAGCTTTCAATTCCTCCCTTAAAAGATGATGCCTGTGTAAAAGTAAATTTTATTTCTAAAATATATTTGGAAAACTATACAGCTAGACATGTTGTACGACATTGTGCTAAGAATAAGATTTTTTTTGAGAGAAATTCCAGACTGCTTCCTTTTCTAATATTGATTCAAGTTTCTTTGTTTCTGCTCTTAAATTTTATAAAATTCCTTGTAAATCAGCTGCTTGAGTGTTTATCAAAGCACACTTGTTCTGCTGCTGAAGCGCTAAACAGCAGACTGTGCGATGGGCTTTTGCAAGCTCTAAAGTTTGGGTCAGGAGGGGATGAGCCAATTGAAACTATGGCTTGGTTACCATCCTCCGGGGAGAAGACATGCTGCAGTGGTATTTGGACTGTGCTTGAAGAACTTCTGTTGAGTGATAACATGCCCCATATTGATTGTGCTGTGCTTTTGGCATTATAACCTGGAGACTGTCACCTCAGCCCAGGTGTTTGCTCAGTTTTGTAATAGCAGCAACTTGTCTGGTTCTCGAGGGTCACGGTAGCAGTGATGCTGAAAGCTGAAGAGAGGGGATGGACTTAGGGACAGAAAGAGGGGACACAAGGCTTCATTGTGGTGCTTGGAGATGCCCGACCCTCTGCAAACTGCCTGGCCCAAAGTGTGGGAGCTGTGTTCTGAATGTTTCTAAGATCTGTCCCTCTTCCACTGGCTTTTGCACCTTGGATGTATGTGTGCTGAGACCCAGCATCAGAGCAGCATCTGTCTTTCTGGAACAGCCCCTTGCCCTGGCCATCTGGTTCACCTGTAGGAAGCTGAATTACTCACCAATGGAAATACCAACTCTCTCAGGCTGTGAGGGTAGGGTATTTCCAGAAAGGTTTTTACTGGTAGGATAGCATTAATTTATGTGTAACCATAGCAACAGAACACAAATCAAAGGGGGCTTTTTGGGGTGCACAGTCTGACAGGATCATGTGAGCTGAAGCCAGGGCTTCATCTGAGGCTGAAGATGAATTCTGCTTCAGTGTCACCCAGTGCTTTGGTTTCTTCTAATTTGGTGTCTCTGCAGCACAGTTTGGCAAACAGTAAGACTTCAGAAAAGTGGTAAGTCATGCAGCTGAAGGACCAAAATAACACCCTGGTGTTTGAGAACTGTCGCTGCCAATGTGGAGGTCTGCATAAACGTTTTGAGGGCAGTGGTGGGGAGGATTTGCTAACATGAAAATAAAGTTTTGATCCAGAATGACATGAAAATTTCTTAGCCCCACTCCCATGTGCCTGCGTCTGTTCAAAACTTTAAAAGGAAGAACAAAAACTGTCTTTCAATATCCACTGAGGACATTTAGAATAAAAAAATAATCTCTAAAATGAAGGGCTCAGACTTTAATATCCTTTGTAAATGTTGAGATTCTCTCTTCTCACTGTGTTTTCTGCAGTGGCCCCCTGGTCAGTCCTCATTGTGGGGAGGCAGAAGACCCATGCCCATATTCCTTGTTGGCCCACCTGCCCTTTCCACAAAGGTATCCAGAATATGCTTTTTAACCTGGAAGGGAAGAAGTGGGGCCGCTCCTGCAAGTAGTAGAAACCCAGATCTCTTCAATTTCATGGCACTTCTCAGAGTTCATAAATAAACAGTGCCATGGGCGTTTCGGTGTTTTAGTCACTAGTTGTGAAAGAAGTACTTCTTCCTGACCTTCAAAAATTTGGAAAGGTAAAACTACTTGAGTGATGCAATTTTCCTTTTGGCCCTCTTGGGCAGTAATCGAATTAATGTGTTAGATGCTTCCTTCCGTGGATTCAGCAAAAACTGCTGCCAAGGAAGGTAAGATGCAGAGAAAGGTAGATGTTAAAAGCGTCGGGGAATTCTTGAGGTGTGACAGCAGCCTTCTCCTCCACCCCGTCTTTAATGAAAGTCCTCCACCTCTTCACAAATTGAAGTGCAATTTGTTAATACACCTGGCAGATGTTTTTTGTTTGTTGGCTTGGTTTTTTTTAAAAAGAAAAACATAATTTTGTTGGTGGTGGTTTGTTGGGTTTTTTTTTGTTTGGTTGTTTTTGATTTGTGTTATTTTTTAAAGTATTTCCAGACTAAAGCCCATAGAAGACTCAGAACAAAATGGAACTCTCCTTTTTGCCTCCTTTCAGAAAAAAAAAAAAAAACAAACAAACAGCTTGGACTCCTGGGGTGGTTACATGAGGGTTACTGGGAGGCTGTCTGATGGAGTTGAGTGAGACACTAGTCATGTGCTTTCTAGAAGGAAAGAGGAAAAATTATCCCAAAAATAGATGGCCACACTGTACCTATTAATTATTGATGATATGCTGGATGACTTCTTTCTTCTATTATTAAATTGGAGGAAGAGGTGAAATTTTAATGGAGGGATAGGTGGGATCCAGGGATGCCTCGTTAAAAGACATTTAAAGCAGACACCTCAGTCTGATAATGCAAATGCAGCATGTCTGTGTGTGCCTTAGAGGAAGCTGCAGTGTGAGAACTCCCCAGTTTTGTACTGCTGTCAGTTCTCATCTCCATATGATGAGTACCATACGTATGTAATATCCACAGCCTCACACGTGAGTTCATAACTGTACTTCCTTCTAAAAGCATGGGAATTGGGAAACCTGTAGTTACTTTTCAAAGAGGAACTGGATTCTTACTGACTTGAATGTTACTGCTTTTGCACCCTTTCACCCTGCTCAACACAGACAGGTTTGCAGTGTGATAGCAATGTATAGCCATTACTGTAAAGAGTACAGGAGAAGTGCTCCAGAGTGATAGAATTCTTAAAATTTTTATTCAGATAGATGGGTTTATTTTTCTATAAAATGAATCTTCAAGGTGAAGAAATGGAAGACTATCTGTTGTTTCCCCTGGAGACATGTGCCACCTTCAAGCCCAGGTTGGCTGCTCCTTCCTGCAGCACAGGGGGGAGAGTTGGTGAATATTTTTATTTTTTTTTTGTATCAGTTTTTAGATTTAAGTGAATTTAAATCAGAGCATCTCAGTTTAAGTCAACAATACCATCAGAGAACCTTACTGGTGCAGGATTTTTTCTTATTTAAACACAAGAACAAAAGTGCAATGTCATTGCTGAGCGAACCACCTACACTGTGCTTCAGGAAGAAGTTACTGAAGTATAAAACCTATTTTGGTACTGAATAACTCCAGATGAAATTTGGTGATTAGCAACCTGCCTCTTTTATATTTAATCTGAACTTTAGAGTTTCTTGCCAAGAACAAGGAGGTTGGAAAGGTGGGCAATCAAACCAGCTAACCTTCTTAGCTGTTGTCAGGAAACCACCAGGCACAAGCAGAGGCTACAGTGGAGAGCGAGGAAAAAGCTGCAGTGATTCCTAGCTTGGTAAATTCCTTTTAAACCTCAAGAAAGTAGATTTGATCTGAATTTAGATATTAGAAATCCACAGGGAGTATTGGGTAGAGATGTCTCTGTTTTGAGAGATCCACAAAAGTAGGTTTTGTTCTAACATCTTAACAATTGGGAACAACTCCCAATTTTTTGTCCTTGCTGACTAGTGTTTGGTTTTACTATTGTTAACTGAAATTCTGTAATGTGCTGCAGGTCAGGTCCCACACTGGCACCTGTGAGATGACTTGGTTTCTGAGGCTGACTGAGGACTGGATCACAGCTCTGTGTCCCATGGAAATCCAAGTACTCAGAAATGTCTAATCCCACTTCAAGTATATGTAATTGTTTGCCCCATTTTGCAAAAGGAGGAAATAGGGACTATTTAGATTTTTAAACTTGCACCTATTACTACGTCAACCAGCCAGTTGTTTATTTCTTTAATGGTAACAGTATGTTCCTACTGATCATCTGTGGGCATTAAACATTTGTGAATTCCTTATTTAAGGTGCCTGCATGCTATCTGCCTTCCAATTAACTGCTTTTAATAAAGTCCTAAATGAATTATTCCAGCTTGCATAGATCTGGGAGACAGAGCTAGCTCCACTGTTGGCTGTCTGAGATTTTCTTGAAATATGAAGATTTATAAACAGAAAGAAAAAAAAAATTCCACTCTTCATTCTCAAGTTGTTTTCAAGTCTGCCGATTTTCAAGGCAGGCAACATGGTAAAAATGTGGGTGGAGAAGTGGACATTTTCAACAGGACACAGAGGAAAGGAAAACAGGGTGGGGGAACTGGGAAATAGAAAATGTTGGGTGTGTGGCAGCAGTTTCAGGAATTTGTGCCATCAGTCTTAATACCGCTTTTGGTCAGAGGTCAGATGTCTGTTGTTGAAACTTTATTTTGCAGTTTTCTATCTGCTGTTTTGTTGAAGGGGCTGATTATTCCAACCTTTGAGACCCTTATTTTCTATTTCAGGCTTTCCTCTGATCTCAGAACTGATAGCTGACCCTGTCTTAGTTTGGATCATAAAACTATTTTCTGCCAGGCATAAAGAGCTTTTTGAGTTGTTGCCTTTTTTTAATTGAGTTGACGACTCTTTCTGTTACGGTTACTCCAGGCTTAGTTTAGAACAAATTAGTTTCATATATAGAATGAAAAGGATTAATTATAAAAATAGCTGTGCCAACACAGATGCATCTGGTTGATTATATTGGGAAGAAACGCCTTAAAATTACTGAGGAAAGCTAACGTGCATTTAATCTGTGGAGAAGTTTGGAGTCTCAGCATTTAACCCAGGTTTTGTTTATATGAAACCCACAAATACTTAAGCAGCAGGAACTTGCCAGGTTCTTGGCTTTCCTGATATGAAGGTGTTAACAACACGTGGTTTCTTTGTCTCCTGCTTTTTTTCCTCACTTAGATACTGAAATCTGGTCATCTGATACAAAAGTCTGCGACTGCGCCTGCAAAACTAAGTTAGAATATTAGTTTAATGAGCATTGGTCTGTTTTCTTCCTGCCCCCTTGATGAGCTTTTTTTTTTAAGTGCAATTTTGTTATTGTAAATAAAGTGAGCATATTTTCTTGATTTCTTGAAAAAACTTTGTATTTTAAAGTTGCTTCTCATCTGGGTTATAAAAAGGTCTATTTTCAAGTTTCCAAATGCCAAATATTTTTAGTTCTCTTGAGTTATCTGTTCTGTCTCAATACTTTCGAGAATTTATAGTTCTTGGATTTCTGTTAGAACTAAGACAGGGAAAAATAAATCTCCCTTTAAAATTCAATATAATTTGGCTTGATTTAGCCTAGCTTTTGCTTTAACAAAGAAAAAAACAGTATTATTTAGGCTCTACAGCAGATGAGATTTGTATCTTTGGTCTTGCATATTTAGTTTCTCCAGATGGGGAAACAAATATAAAGCTGAATAATACCCTGAATCCTAAAACACAGTTTGAGTGACAGATCTGGTGCCACTGATGGAGCATATTTTGATGGGGGGATAATAGCACTTCTGTCACTATGTGGTGACAATCCCAATATATTTTTCAGTACCAAATCCCACAGTATTAATGTAATCATTTGCCAGGGGTGGAATGACTGGTGCAGCACACAGACCTTCAAAAAATAAATTATATACTTGATGTCTTGTGAACACAAGCATAATTGAAAACATGATAATATATGAACATATTTATTGAGCACATTTTGCTGTTCTTTCCTAACTTGTGGCTCATCACTGTCATCCAAGTTATTTTTCTTCATGATATTCAGTGTTTGTGCACAGGGAAAACTGCAGGTCTGTTTTGCAGTGTGGAGGGAGAGAGAATTTGAAGTGTGATTTGCAACGCGTTTCTTACGTGCCTGAGCTGCCACAGTCCAACAGCAGTTCACGACACCTGCCTAGTTTTGAAAGATCCTTATGTTGCGATACGCAGATACTCTGTCCTGGTTTTACTTCTCCGCTGTGCACGTTGTTGAATGCAGATGGTTTTAAGGATGTAAACTGAAGGTGGCTGCTCGGGTTACTGAGTCCCTTGTCTGATTGCCAGCCTCCTGCTGCCTTGCAGCTCCCACTGCCACAGAGGATGGCTCTGCAGGTTTCTTCTGGTAATGCAAACCCTTGCGACCTCGGTAGTTTTCGTTAATCTCTCATTGACTCTTCATAAATGAAAACTCTAGCATGTGACTTGTTTTTGTTTTGCAGTTTGCCTGACTTCTGCAGCAACCTGAGGGAGTGCTGGTGCCCAGAACTCCAGAACTTGTTGTTCTGGTAACAGGCTTTCCACCAACAAACTGGGAAGAGTAAGTAACCTGTTCCATGTCTGGGGATCCTGTGAGGTGGGAGGACTCTTCGTGAACTTTTTACATCCTGTGTCTTAAACACCAGATTTTCAGGTTTCTCCCAGCACAGAGACTGGAGATATCTCTATTTCTGTGCAGTATTTACATTGTTTATCATTCATGTTCATGAGCAAAGGTGGTCCAGTTCTTCTGGTACTCCAGCAAGAGTTGCTGGTTTATCTGTTTTTGCAGTTTAGCTATACTGCAACTTGCTCTGCCACCTCATGTGGGAAAAGGCTACCTTCATAGTAGTGCTGCTCCTCTGTGGTGTCAGTAATGCTGTCTGTTAATGCAGACACTTGTGTTGGATTGCAGTGCTCTGTGCAGAGTAGAGCTGCAGTCTCTTGTGCTGTATCTGAACTGTTCTGTGTGGGTCCTGGAGTGGGAGGGAGACCCACAGCAGCAGCAGTGCTTTGTGACTCCAGCTGAGGATGTGTGTGTGAGGGAATTATCTGGTGGTACACTCCCCAGCAGCTTCTGATGCTGTGGCTTTCCCTTCCTTCTCACTTGACTTTGCAAGCAGGGGATGTACTTACCAGTACCTGGCAAGCCACAGGGTTTATCATCTTCTGAAATAAGAAATGTGAGAAGTCTGGAATTGTCTGCTCATAAAGAAAGCGCTGTTAGCTGGAAGTCTTGGGCCAAGCATGTCTGTAGGATTTACTGTGCCATACAAGTAGTTGTATTGGCAGAGCCCTGCAAAGAAACTGTGCTGTTTGCTGAAGGAACCAGTGTTTTTTTTCCATGAGTATTGCCTTTCCACCTTCCTGAAATGCAGCAGCACTGTTCTGGCATTTTGATGTTGTGATCCTTACAAGGGTGTTACTTTGTACAGTCCTAATTGATGGAGGTGAGCTGGCAGAGCTTTCAGTTGCATGCCAGCCTTGTAGCCACTGAATCCAGTTCTTGCTTCAGTTGTGGGGTGACAGCTGCAAAGTCTTACCTTGTAGGTTTTCTCTTTAGCTGGTTAGTTAAAACATAGAGAGAAGGCAGATGCCAGTATTTAGACGTGGATTTAGAAAATGATCTTTCATGCTTCTTTATACTTTTCCCAGAGAATTCCTTATTTGGAAAGAATTTCTCATCCTGAAGAATTGCAGAAGTTTTAGGGTTTTGAATTTCTTTTGTTCATTTTGTTATCTCCCTGGGTAAAGCTACACTCCAATGAGATATTCCTTATTAAAGCAGTCTTTGCAGAGAGAGAATGATGGGACTCCAGCTAGCCAGGACTAGTCTCATGTTGGTATGCAGTTATGGTTTAGCTAGAGCAGTAAAGATGACTCTTACAGGCTTATGGAAGACTAGTCCTGGTCTTCAGGCTTTTCATGTATGTTAATCAAGCAAACTTAGTGATCCATATCACACCAGAGACAGGGCTTTTTCCAGGTTGTTTCAATTTAGTCTTTATACCTGCTTGACAGAGCCTCAGTTTGTACATGTGAATTGAGCAATATTCTTCTAAAACAGAGCTGCCACGCAGAATATTAATCAGTACAGGCTATCACAAAGTTCCTGCTATATCATCATCACTTATAATCACAGAATTATAGAACAATTAGGACTAGAAAGAATAGCTGCTTGTTTGTGGAAGATGTTATTCAAAAAATCAGGCTAATTTTCTAGTGCTTGATTTTGTTAATAGGTAGTGAAGGAAACCCTGAGGGAACTTCTGCAGTTGCAGCAAGTGAATTGAGTAACCTGTGCTTCTGCTCCTGATGCTGTCATTATTCATCATCACTTTAGCTCCTGGTAACAGCAACAGAAGATGTAGTACTGAGTAGCATAAGACACGGTTCAGCCTTTTATGCTACCTTAGTGTATGATAGTTTCGAAAATAAATAATTTCTTGCTCTATTGATAGCCATTGTCCTTGCAAACCAAGGACACAGCTCTTGCCTCGAGGAAGAGAGGGTGTTGTGGAAAGGAGAGATCTGAAAAGAAACAATGGAATTGTAGCTAGTTGATTGTCTTCAGGTGGTATTTTATTGTCCCCATACGCATCTTTGTCAAAAAATGAGAATAGGTACTATGAGGTAGAAATTAACAGTGCTTTAGAAAATGTTAAATAAATTGCTTTTCTAATGGAGCATTGCAATATTTAACGTGATTATTCATGGCTCAATTAGAATTAGGAAGCATCAACAACAACATGAAACTATTAAGATTATTCTCACAGATGTTTAATTACTAAAAAAATACATTTTTGTCCTAAGAATAAATTCTTCCATCAAGTAAGGTAGAACTCTTATGTGATACCTGCATGTGAGGGTAGGAATCACCATTTTTGAGGGAAGGTGAGGCTAAACAAGGACTTTGACAAAAATTCCAATATAATTTTCAGTGTAATTATTACTTTGTTAACTTTTACAGAAGTTGCTTAGCCTGGGGAAAAGGAGGCTCAGAAAGGACCTTATCACTCTCCACAACTACTTGAAATGGGGTGGAAGCAAGGTGGGAGTTGGTGTCTTCTCCTGGGTAACAAGTGACAGGACCAGAAGAAATGGTCTCAAGTTGCACTGAAGGACGTTTGGACTGGATATTAAGAAAAATTTCTTCACTGAAAGGGTTGTCAGGCATTGGAACAGGGAAGTGGTGCAGTCACTTTCCTTGGAAGTGTTCAAAAGACATGGGATATGGTTTAGTGGTGAACATGGCAGTGCTGGATTAGTGGTTGGACTCAATGGTCTTCATTTTTTTTTAACCTTAATAATTCTATGACTTCATGATTCTGTTTCATTATGACACTGGTACATTAATAATGAAGTTTTGTTATAAAGCTATAGAGGTAGTTTATGTGGCTTTGTCTATGTTTAGAGGAAATTAAGGAATTTGTTGGACTAGNTGGCTGGAGCGGGGCTGCCCCCCAGGGGTGGGTGGAGAGGTTTCGGTGTGTCTCTCTGGGATGGGCAGTGTGGAGTCAGTGGAAACTGCTGTGCAGTGAGGGAAAAGCTGAGATCTTTTTCTGTGGGCAAAACTCTCTCTTAGTCCTTGGCTGGAGGAGGGAGGATACGCTGAACTGGGCTGCCGTGGATGGGCGGGGCTCCTGCCCCCATGGACGGCAGCCGTCGGCGCTCTCAGGAAAAACTGACACAAAAGCCCCGGGTAGCAAATCTCTCTCTCTGAAGCACCAGGAACTCCGAAATCCAGGGATTGGAAATGGGAGAAAGGGGAAGGAGACCAAACTCGCAGGGCAGAGGTTCTCTGAGCAGACATTCTCTCTCCCACAGCAGTCCTCCTCCCCCACCAGTCGAAAACCAGGTACCACCTTCCCTTACCACACCCACCCCAGTGATTACAGTTGCTGGGTAACACCTTCACTCATCATCTGCCCCTTTGTTATTTAGCAGTGGAGAAAGATAAGGGCCATGAACTCCTCGTTCGGTGGTAGGGGAAAGTCCACGAGATTCTAAAACTATAACAGGCTTCCTTCTAGAAAGACATAAAAACCACTGGACTTTTATTTCCTTATTTCATTAACTAAAAGTATTTTTTCCCTGTAATGCTACAGAAATTACTCTTTCCAACACTTATTTATTTACTAAAATGCTGAGAAATTTTGTGTGGCTGATGAGCAACTGTTTATTCAGTAGATGTGTTTTATGAGAGTTCTCTGTGTTGAATGGCTTTGCCATTAAACCTCCCAAAACTGGAAACAAAGAAGAGGTCTATTTTGTGTACTCCATTTGGATACAAACAGCATGGTTGTCCTTTGAAGTTTCTCATGACTTTGAATTTATTTTTCCTTCATATATCCCTGTGGTTTAAAAAATGAACCAACCCCCAGGGGGTTGAATTGTTTTCTTGTAAAACTTGTTAATTAGTTGGTACCTACAAATAAGACTAGTCCTTCCTTCATTTTAGCAGCAGAAAGATGTGAAGAACTGTAGCAGTTTTCCAGTTCATGGCAAATTGAGACATTAAGACACACGCTTAGAAGGTACATGTAGAAAATTGGGCTTTTTAAGTTGGGGGGGAAAAAAAGTAGTAAGAGATTAAAATCCTGAATCATACCTCAGAAATAGTTCATCTACTTTCAGTCATTCTTGGTTTCAGCTGCTTCAGGGAAGTAAGAAAGCCAAGAAATTGTGCAGAAGGAAGAGTGAAAAATCTGTTCACAAAGTTTCTTCCAAGTCCTATTAGATGAAAACCATGTTATCCTTTGAAATGTGATACCCCAAAACTTAGGTGGTTTTTTTTCATTGGTTTTGGTACTTTAAAAAAATACTTCAGACATTCTTGTTATTCATTAACCAGCTTTATAACTTTATAGGTTTTTTTGTCTTTTTTTTTGTTGTTGAGTCTAGACTTTCTCATTAACCTCTTTGTGAATGCCTCAGAAACATGTTGATTAAAAAAAAGAAAAAGCATCTCCCATTCAAGTTCTTACACAATTCATAATTTTAAGGTAGTTTTGTTAGATGATTTTATACCATTTTGGAGGGTCATTGTTGGACCACCTTTCTCCGATGTTAGGCTGAAAATTAGTACTTATCTGAACTTAGCAGTGGCTGCTCTATGTGCACTCACTTTGTGTGCCAACATTACGCTTTGAAATTTTTGTTGCTTCTCTTGGCCTTCATTTTGCTGTAATCGCAACTTTTAATATTCTTGTACAAGACAGAAATCTATTACCTTGATTGTCTTCCAGTTTCCTGCATTTTCTATTAATCCCTGCTGTGTGAGGGACCAGATGCTACTGGGTTTTTTCAGGTGAGGTCTGGATGTTACCTCTCCTAACCATATCAGCATTTTCCCAGCTCTGCAGGAAAGGTGAAAACCAGAGAAAAAATTTGCCTGCCCCCATGCATACATAACACTGGAAGCTCAGAGCGGTTCAGTACCCTGCTGATGTAGCTGGGTCTTCTTCTGTCGTATCTAGACATTCGCATCACAGTCCAGCACTGACAGCAGAATTTCTTAGTGATTCCCTGAATAAATGACCTTATGCTTTCTTCTTCATTGCATTTCTATCATGTTCCTTTTCAGCACTCAGTTTTCATTTGGGTGATTCCATCTTTCTCCTTGCAGCAAAATGTCCAAATTTTTTTGTCACCGGGAGTCACTCATACCTTTTGTGGCAGGATCATTAATGACAATATTTATTGAAAATTCCTTTTATCATCTGGTATTTTCTCTCCTGATTGTGTCAAATGGAGAAGTTTCCAGTTTGCATCCACTGAAACATTTATTTTGATCTCTGTGCTACCTGTTGTTAACTCATCTGTGGTAAACATTTTGTGCTTCCTTCCACCATCAAAGCTCCTCTACAATAGTTTTGGTAATTGTCCATTCCCTAATCCTTCCTGATTTTATGGTCTCTGAAAAATACTTGAAAGTACTTGAGCTTCTCTGGGCTGCCAAAGTTTGTATATAGCCTTGGAGATCAAAATCAGATACGGAGAAAGCCTGTGGTGATGTCTTATAGCCTTCCCTTGCCACTGATAAAGTGAAATTTTGTTAAAGTAACAGTTTAGTTCATTGTCATTCCTCTGTTCTAAATTGTGTTTTAGCTGGTTGTCCAATGGTCCAGAGACAACTACACACACAAAATTTTAAAAAGATAAAAAGCTTTACATTTCTTTATATAAGACATACATTTATTTAATAAATATGTATTTAAAATAAAAACGATCTTGTAGAGGAAACCTACCCTGAAGCATCAAAATTCAACCCACAATACATTTGTTACTTTATCTGCTACCACCAGGGCCCCAGGGAGCAGCAACAGCTAATGCTGTGTCTGTTGCATTGCAGACAAGGGATATAATGTGCTTGGGTTAAATAGAAGTAAGAAATTCTGACAGAAGGAATGAGTAATAAGTTACAAGCAGAACTGTTGTGATTTTGTTTCAGTATTTTGCTTTCGAGAGCAGACACTGAGACAGCGATACGGAAAGTCACAGAAGGTATCTGCTGGTGTTGTAACAAATGTTTAAAGAAACATCAGTGCAGGTTTTTTGTATTGCTTTACAATTCTCTTCTTCTGTCCTCACACCCTGGAAACCAGCTGAGCTTAGATTTGTTATGCTCAGCTTGTCTTTTGAGAACTCTCTGCTATCCACGAGACTTAGAAACAGCTTTGGCTTGAAATCCCAGTCTTTCTTTGGGCAGTAGGTGGGTTCTGCTGTGCTCTACTGCTTTAGTGAAAGGGTAAAACACTGAGCGTTTGGATTGGATCGTTTGGATGCAAATGGACAAAATGGGGAAACTGGGAATTTTTGTTTTGAGTAATAATACGAAGTCATTTTCTTAAAATATGTTTCAATATTTAATGGAGGTTACAAGTAAGATCTGGAATGTGGCGATTCTGGTTTTGATTTTCTGTCTGGAGAGTTGACAGACTTTTTTGGTTTAGCAGATACATCAGTTTGGAGAGAGAAGTTGTAGTTAATCCCACTGGTTAATTAAGAGCTGGCAAACACAGAAATTATAACATTTTTCTGGAGAATCAGGTTCTGTTTTGTCTCAGAAGAATCTTCCAATTTTTGCATCCATTCTTGGAAGGACAGCAACAACATTGTGTTCATTCCTAATAGATACAAGGAAGGGGAAAGGGGAGAGTAGTGATGAAATGCTACAACTGGAAAGTTAATTGTGCTTGGAAAGCTTCCCACAGAAAACAAAAGCACGGTCTCATCTCTAACTTAAGAAGCCATAAGCACCTTCTCATTTAGAAATACTGTTTTTACCTGACAGTCAGCTTTGAGAAGTATTTTTTGTGGATCTTGGTGTAAATGAGGTTCAGAATATATGTTTGAAATATTGCCCTCTTGGTTTAGACTTTACAAGGAGATCTGTTTTACCCAGCAATGATTGCTTTGATCCTGTAATACCTTTGCGCTCCAGCACAGCTCCGTAGCTTGCCAGGCGTCCTTCTGGCTCACAGCCCAACCTGGCTGCAGCCCCAGGGGTTCGGAGCACCACAGTCCTTTTTTTTTAATGTGCAACTTTATTTCTAACTTGACAAATCCTCAGCAATGAGCAAGTAAAATTGAGATCATTAGCTGATACCAGTTCAAATAGCTGCACTGAAGTGACTCAGGTTTACTATTTACGACAATGTTTCCAGTATTGTAGGATATGCCCTTCTTGTTGTTAAAATATATATGGGCTGTATATTGTACACTGAATGTTCTGATGTTTTCTTTTATTGTTTGATTATACAAAATCTGCATGAAGATAACTTCATGGGTAATAAATATAAAAAGTATGTTTGTTTTCTTGAGGAAGTACGTATTGTCTGTGCAAGGAACTCTGAATGTCTTGAATTCAGTGCTGCATGACCTGGCTGCTGCAGTACTGAAATGCTGAATTTCTGAGAAACATGCTTTTCATGAATTAGGGACTGTATGGCAAAACCTTAAAAATGAATTGGGGACACAGTAGGATTTTTGTCCAAGTGCCTAACACTGATATCTGCCAGAACAGAGTGGGAAATAAAGCATCCATCCCCACATGGCATATGGGAACCTCAGCTAACCAAGGAGCAGACACCGTACCTGGAAAAAATGACCAAGAGTAAGAAAAGTCTTCATGAAGGAATTCTCAAAAATGGAGAAGAGGGAAAGCATCCAAACATAAACTTGTTAGGGGAGAAATTAGAAGCACAAAGGCAACCAAAAAGTATACAGGACAGAGAAGTGCAAGCAAGAATGTCTGCAGGCAACAAGAATTTGAGTAGTGAGAATTTGTTGAAAGGCAAAATGATGGAATTGCCGGGCTTCTTGGGCAGGACAGGACTTTACTGATCTCTCAGCATGTCTGGTATTAAGTCCAAGTGTGGTAAACCCAGGGCAAATGCAGCAGAGCTGGAGTGCAGGGAGGACATCCCCTTGGCTGCGGGATTGTGGTTCTCTTTCCAGTTCCCAGAAAGCTTTTAACTTGCGCCAGCAAGGGGAAATGACAGGGAGTGAGTCCTTCAGAAAGCAGGTTGGCTCCCTGCCTCTCAGCAAAGGCAGGTGGAGAGAACAACATGCCCTTGATGCCAGATAAAACTAGAAAGGCAGATAAGGTCTCTTGGGTAACAGAAGACTCAGGAAAAAACCTCTCTGAAATGAAAATACCTATTTTTAAAAAATGATGGTGGTTATTAGATGAAGAATAATGGTTATGAATCATTAATGACTCCCAAAAAGGTCACACTTGCAGTTATAGAAAATATCTGACTGGTAGGCAACATTGTGGTCTCTCCAAGAGGCAGTTTGCCTGAGGGATCCGTACCCAATAGCTGTTTTCAGTGCAGAGAATGAATGTGCTGTCACTGTATGTGCCTCCAGAAGTCAGCACCACAAATTCCTCCTGGCCTAGCTGGCACTTTGATTAAATTTGCATTTCGCTAATGTTATCCAACAGGTGATGCTGCCAGTGGTTCCTGTGAGTGCAGGTAAAGTGAAAAGCAATTGACTGTGGGAAGCATATTTGCATTATGTATGCAAATATGTACACAAAAAGTGTGTATGTACAGTTGTACTTTCTTATTTCAAAATGAGCCATCCAGTAGCCTTACAGGCTGATTTAAATTTTTTTTTTCTTTTTTTCTAGACCAGCCTCTTTCAGTATCTGAACCCTTTGCCTGTAGTTGGTCTGCTTTGTTTAGAACCTGTGGCGTCTGTGTTTTTAAAGCAATGCAAGACATTCCTCTTACACATTCTCTAGTAGGGCTATTTCCTGGTATTCAAAGCACAGCTTTAAAGGGAGTTTGTGTTGTTTGTCAGAATATCACCCAAAAAGTACTGGAATGTAATTTTTTGAGTAGTTGTCCCTTGAGAAACATCATGCAATAACCTTTTCTTTCCTTACACTGTGTGTAGCTGTTCATTGCAAGTGCTGAGTGATGTAGTCAGTCACACTTGGATGAATTCTGTAGGTAATTTGGAGTCATGTCCTTTTTCTTGGACATGAATGGGTGGGTTTGCTGGCACAATCTCTTGTATGATAGTATAGCAGCCAGTGTGAATGTACTTATATTTGTGTTTGAGCACACATGTATTTATAGCAAATGTTGCTTGTAGTGGACTACAGAAGGTCAAGGAATTAGTTGACCTCATAAACAACAGCATGCATGAAAAATAAATTTGGGTGAAAATGACTGTTAGTAGTATGGAGATTGGACTATGAGTTATTTGTCCTCAAACTAAATGTAATGGAACTAGTTCAGGCAAACTGGACACTGTGTGTTTTGTCTTGTGGACAGAACTCTTGGTTTGACTCCCTGATTGGAAAAAAAAAAAAAACCACCACCACAAGTAATACCAGAGCTTAGTTTTTCTTTCGGTTTTGGTGTTGTGTTGTTTGTTTGTTTGTTTTAATAGTGTCAAAAGATTAATACAGGTAAAATGAAACTCTTATGTAGCGGCCATAAAAACCAAGAAATGTAGAAGAGTTGCAACAAAAGAAGCTCTGTAAAGAGAATGGCATAGAAAGATAACAGTCTCAGCTGAAAGTCGTGGCAGGCCTCTTTGCGAGATGATTCATGTCCTCATTATGTGTGATGATGAGTAGCTGGTAGCTCTGTCAGCACAGCTCCTAAAAAGGACCTGGCTGAGGTGAAGTGAGTAGTGCTTTCAGATGCTCCTCTGGGTGGGAGGTGTGCAGTGGTAGGGCTCAGATTTTGTTTCCATGGTTGTCTGCAGCTGCTGCAGTGTGGGGCTGGTCACCTGAAAGCAGTCAGGGAAGATTATTAGGAGCGGCATTAAAGGAAAAAAACTTATGGCAGAGCTGACTGTCAAATTATGTCTTGAAGAGAAGCCATAAGGCTATATATCTATTTATGTATATGTACTTTTAAATTCAACTATAAAGATGTAAAAATCACTGTAAAACCTTTTAAAAGCAATTTTGAAGTAAAATAATAACCAAAAAGCACAGAAAGCTGTTACAAAACACATTTTTTTACAAGACAAGTGTGAGTGAGCAGGCTAAAGACTAATAAGAAGACGTGGTCTGACATATTAGGTACATTGAGATTTAATTCAAATTCATGTGGAATTCTGGGTGTCTGAGTTGTGTACACTTAAAAACAAAACCAAACCTGTACATGCATTAAACTTGAATTTTTTGAAAACGATGTTTAAGACCTCCTTCCATTTTCTTTATCATTCTCATGGATGTATGTGGAAAATAAGTACTAGTTTTCAGATGCTTTAGCTGTGTTTTTTGGACAGCAGCCAGGTCACTTTCTATGAGTCCAGAAATCCCCCCCGAGATTCACCTGAGTGAGTGGATGTGCTTAAAGAAAGGGCAGGTCACTGTGGCTAGTCTGGTCACAATTCAAAATTGGTTCTTGAGCATAAAAGAAAACACATGAAACCCTAAACATAACAACAAAACCAACCAACCAAAACTAAACTCAACAACAAAAAAACCCCAAAACCAAACACAAGCAGCATCTTCATTTGTCTTAATCTGTGTATGTCCCTGCTGGTATGTAAAACCCAATATCACTTTTACTTTGCAGGACAGTTTAATTTCACTTAGTGTGTGGCACTTGCTTCTAAATTGACTTTTGATAGTTGGTTTTAATCGAAGTTGTAAATCTCTGAATTTCCCATTTTGTAGAGTAACTGATGAAACTTTTGCTATAATGAGAATATATCTTTATGTTGTCTTTTCCACTGAGATTTCTGGGATTATAAAATGTGATATTTAAAAATGGTCATACCTTTGGGTCCTCAACGGAGCTCTCCAAAGAGTGATTTATTCCCACAGTGGGCACACTACTTCAGGACAACCATCCTGTGCTTTAGCTGTTTGAGAGCATAATTCTGAGGTTTGGGATCCTTAATTTGTGTCTGTTACGATTTTTTATTATGGTGTGGTGCAGAAGACTGTGGTGCTAGGTAGGGAAGAAGTAGCATGTCTCAACTGTAGGCAAATATTTAATATAATTTAGTGAGTGTTATAGCTTTGGAAATGTGTACACCATCTAGAAAGACAAGAATGCATCTAAAAAAAGTGAGTAATCTTGCAACTCCGTACATACTTACTGAATTCCTTCACAAACAAGGGAAAAGAGTTGTAAATACTGTTATCCAGTAAGTTTTTGTTTTCCTCTCAGTAATTTTTTTTTAATCCTTGTATAGCTAAAGATTGTTCTGTTTTATTATGAATTATAAACTTGGTCCATTTGGGGTGAGAAAAGACTTAGTTTATTTCCTACAAATAAGTATGTATTTTTAGTCTTATAGGCTAGGAAATGGGAAGCAGCCATCTGCACCTTTTTTCCTTGCATGACATTATAATGTGTTGAATTAGTAGGCCACCACAGAAATTGGAAAAGGTCTGTTTGGCCCATGGCAAGGAGTTATGCCATATTGCCCTTCAAAAGAAATGCAGGGGGTTTTGACTGAATGTTAATTTTACTGCTTACCACTCACTTTTCATCTTGACATCCAGAAATCTTTCAGTGGCAGGAGAGTACGGTCTCATTGATTGACTGAACTTTCTCCATTGATGGGAGTTGAACAGATGATGCTTTGTTAGCACTGATTTGGAAAATAATGAGGATTTTTGCCTGTTTTTTGCCCTGTCAGATATGAAGTCTTTTAGGTGTCTATTTCAGAAGTAATCTACAGAGTCTGTAGCAATGTCATGCAAATGTATTTTGAGTCATTTTAAGCTCAGGTTGCCACGGGCCCATTCTTTCCACTTGCCCTCACTAGCTACCAATACTTGCACAACCACCATGAGCCAATTCAGGAGCCTAATCTGACTAAAAATACATCTGTATATGGACTTCTCAGCTGTGTTGGCTCCCAGACCAGCTCACCAGAGAATTGCATGGGTGCCAATATATATATGAAAGGCTTATCTAACTCAGGAATAAACTAGTGTTCTGCTCAGTCAAGGAACTGACACGTGTGAAGATTTGTGGAACTCTCCCACTTGCAGCACAGTGCAGTTTTCATCCCTGTTTTGATATTTCTATTTCCTAGACAGAACAAGCTTGTGCTTGTAGCGGCAGCCTGAGACAGTAAAAATCCTTAATGAATTAGAATAAAACACTTCTTAGAATTTGTTGCTTTCCTTGGTCTTTCCTGTAAGGGAAAGAATGAAATAAGAGGAAATGTAGATTTGCAAATTGTATGGTTGACATGCAATACATATGGGAAGACATCTGGGAATATGAAGGCTATTCAGATAGACTAAGAAAATGGTAAAGCTGAAAAGCAGCTGAAATCCATATTTTACTACAAAATCCTAAACTGAAGAAAGAAACAATGGGACTTGTTTTCAGATTAAAAGATTTTATGTTAGTAATGTGACTGGTTCAATAGCATTTCAATTAAGACTTTAGATTTGTTGTTGCAAACTGACTATAAGATTTACCATGCATTTTCTTGTTTGCTTGGGGTTTTAATACCTCAGGAAAAATCAATACATGAGTCAATGTCTTGCATTCCTGTAAAGACATTGTGTTTTTCAGGGACACATTCAATGTGATCCATGTCATGTAGCACGGATAAGTTTTGCTCCTGTTGCAAATTGTTCATAAACTTGTTCCTTAATTATCACTTCACAGAATTTAGAACAACATTGTTATTAAATCTACTACTGCCTAACTGTATTAAATAAACCAAAAGCAAACTCTTTCTTACCGTGTTTGTTGTTCTGTCTGTATCGTGGGCCAGAAGAAGCTACTGTGTGACTTGGGACTTCTTTCTGTGTCAAAATTTATGTGAGCTTATTAATGGAGGCCAACCACTAATGATAAATTTGTGCTGCATGTATAACACAACAGTTTAACAGTTTGTCTCCTCTGACAACATGACTATAAATAATTTATAGATGTAGTTATCCTGAAATTTGTAGGGATCATTAGCATTTTAATGAAAAAAATACAGGTGTTGTACTAAATCTTCACTCTTTTTTTTTTTTCTCCCTCAGTTAAGAATTTCGATCTGTACTTGGAAAGCAGCTGACAGCGTGTGGTAATGTGCTGACTGGCACTATGGGCAGGCGGTACCCAGGGGCTCACTATCGGCCGAGCAGCTCATGTATGTATGCAATTGGTCTAATTTATTTGTTGCTTTACTACATTTGAAGGCTGCTAAACCTATACATTTAGATATAGTATTTGTAAAGAATGCTGACATTTTCTAATCGATGCCAGCCCTCCTGTGTGTGTACCCAAATGGTAAGTATATTGATCTGTGTTTAAACTGCAAAGGTGTTTTCTAGAACTTTAAAGAGCAGCTTGCTATGTGACTTGACCAAATCTACTGCAGTGTGCTGGGTTTTGTGTCCGGGTTCTCCAACTTCATTTATTATAGGGTTCCAAGATTAGCTGCTATTCCTCCTCACTTCGATTCCAAGTTTTAAGTACCAGGTACTTTCAAATTAACAAGCCACTTGAGCTCATCCTAATATGTCACTGTGCACTATAGCCTCACTTAAAACTGCAACTAACATCTCCAGTTCAGATTATTTATACACTTGAGTTCGATATTATTCACATTATTTTCTCCTCTGAATTGTATGCTATTGTATTATATTACATCATCCCTTGCTGAAGGTTTTCTCTAAAAGTGCAAAGGGAGCTTCTAAAATATATCACCTCACTCCTTCCATCAGCCACCACACTGCAGTGGTTCCACAGTGCAGACTGTGGGAAATGAGCTAATGTGACCTTCCTGGAGAGCTGTATGGGGTAGTGCACCACTTCCAAAAGGCTGCTGCAAGTCCTCGTGCACTTTCTGTTGATCCCTCAGGCTGCTGAGCTGAAGTTGTGGTAGGCTGACTTCTGTATTCACTCTTCCTTCTGCTGTAGCAAAAGAACATGATCACACATGGCTTTTCTTGTCATCAAAGCCAGTTTAATAAGCTCTCACTTCTGTACCCTTCTTTCTGTTCCTTAGAAGACTTCTTTAAACCCCTTAATCACTTCAGGCATCCAGCTCCACAATACTTGCATTGGCTGATTCAAGTAGTAAACTGCAAGAGAAACTTTGCCCTTAGACATGAAGAGCAGAATGGCGAGATACTGTATTCACAGCTTGACTTTGTGGGTTTTTTCCTAACCACAAGGCTAAGTCCTAGGAAGTAGTAGAGCATGGTAACTCTCTCACACTAGTCATAGATGTCATGAAAATACCTTAAAATGGTGCATTGAAGCCAATTTAGATACTGTTTCCAAGGAGTTTTTCAAGGGTCACTCTCTATATCAGAATGAAGGAAGATATTGACAAAGGAGTTCAGGTACAGCACACAACAGACCAGTATGATCAAACAGTGAAGCACACTTTATTACACACACGGTTCTGCTTTTATACAGGCTGTGTCTTCCGGTTATGTGATCATACAAAGTGATTGGATAGCTCAAACTGTCCATGCTCACGCGATCCATGCTCTTTAGTCCATTGGTCTTGGTGTTAACTCACTCCGCCCCAAGTCCACCCTATGGACTCTTTCCAGAGACTTCCGAGAGGAATTTGTGAGGGCTTGCAGCTTTCTTTTGAATGAACCGGTGCAGACAAGAACCTGTCTCAAAGCTATAAACTATTCCTTTACTAGTGTCCAAAAGTACGCAAACAAAGGCCTGTACCTCTTGGGAAGTGTTAGCATGGATTGTTCACAAAAGTGTTCACAAAGTGTCCATTTTCCTGCATATACTCCACAGGAAGTAAGTAGTTGTTACAGGTTTGACAGGTTTTTTGATGGTCAGATGCTGGAGTACTGAGTTGGACTGATCTCTTTGAATCACTTGACATTAAATCCAGACTCTAGCCTTCAAATATGTCCACCTTGGCATACAGCAGGATATGATACTCACGTCCTATGCCTGGGCTTGAGGCTCTGAGCTTCAGAGCTTTAAAATGATCTAGTGTAGAAGTATCTACTCAAATCCATTCCTGATTAGAGAGAACAAGTAATGAACATTAGATTCTCACTAGAAGAGCCTAAATTGTTTTTCCTGTTATCTAGTTGAACAGTTGCAGACAGTGAAGAAGTGGAATTGTTTGCCTGGGGAAGCCCTGGGGTTCCAATCATCTGCTAGGACCAAAACTTGCATCAAAATCAATTGGCACCAGGACTCCCTCTGTTTAGGGATAGATATATCAAAATACCTATTTCGTGATTGCTTTATGTTTTTGTTAAGCTACTTTTCCCTTTCCTTAAGCTGTCAGGGTTTCGAAGGCAGGAAACTTTCTTTGTTTTTTGGTTTTGTTACTGTATGATTTGTGTAGCTTCCTAACATAAGTGCTTTGGACATCCAGCAATAATGGTACTGAAATTGCTATTTGGGAAATGTGGATCATAATGCAATCTCTGATAGCAGATTAGATCTTGATAAAACTTATGGTAAGATATATGATTTTGCTTTTGTTTTCTTTGCATAAATAAATAAATAAATAATGAAGTAATTCCGCCATCTCAGCGATTGTGTTTCACATTCAGTGTTATTGGAATCTTAATGTAAAATAAAGGAGCAGCCTTAAGCTTTAGTTCCTGACTTTTATCTTCTGTCTGTGCATACGCATATACCCAAATAAATCTGTGAAGGGGAAGAGTTATATCTGTGTGGAGTATAGCAGTTGTATTGCTTCTTTGGTGGTGAGATGATATTTCATTCATTTATAGCATTGACTATTTTGTTGAATAATTTCATAAATTTAATTGATTGTGGTCTTAGGAAAATAGCACAGGGTTTTCTATTCAAGGAAACACATAACAATTTAAATAGAAAATGGCTTATTGGAAGCCCTGTGCTTCATACAGGAAATGTATTTCCTGTACAGGTGCTGAAGGTATGTGAAACAGCAGCATGTGGAAAGCTGTGAATTTTAACAGGTGCCTGCTAGTTTCGAATTTTTAGAAGTGTAATTAAAGAGCAATGATTACCCTAGATTACTGGCAACAAGCAGAGGAGTTTTGGGTGTATCCCTGTCTTTGTATAACGATGCTTGTCCTGACTTAACACTCCCTGGTGTGCTATGTTGTTGGGTTTTCTCTATTTTCCTTGTGAAAAGATGAAGACCAAGCATATACAGTCTTCAGCTACTGGGAAGCTAGGTTTTGTAAGCAGACTTCTTTCATTAATTTCTCCTGAGTTTCATTTTTATTTATATTTTTCTAATATTTGCTAACAAGCCCCACTTTCCTGAATTGGCAGTGGCAGCTCTTGTGAAAACACGGTTCTGTGTTGTTTAGGTAGCCTCAAATTTTCTTTCGTACTAAGAAATTTTTTGTCTGTGCACAGAGTAAAAGGGTTTTTATGTCTGGAAAAAACCCTTTTAAAGGGTTTGTCCATGCATGTCTTGTTCTTAGCATACAACTCATTTGTTTTGTTAATGTAGTGTTTTGCATGATATTGAAATCTGACCAAGTGCTGTGGAGAAACTGGGATTGATTCTGTTGGCATCCTGCTAGCATTCAGTGCTCAAGAAGGGCTTAAACAACACCACCATCACCTAGTTTTGTGAGAGTGTTTTTTTAAAAAGAAAGCCCACTTTTTCAGAGGACACTGGAAGTGAGAAAGTGCAGGAATATGTGTGGTAGTTTCCAGCACTTGCTGACTTTGAGAGTGTGCCAGTGTGGAGGTGCAGTCCCGCAGTGGCACGTCAGCATTCACTGGGAGGAAAGGACTCACTTGCACCTGGAACTGCCAGACCAGCCCTCACTGCCTGCAGAGAGGGCTTAAGTCATCCTCTTGATTAGTGGAAGGTAAAAGTGGACTTATTTTTCTTTTTGAACAGTTAGACATGTTGTATTTAAAATTACTCAGATTAGAGTTCATATGGAGTGATTTATCCAAGTAATTTTGTCAGTGTAATTACCAGAGGTGACTGAAGTTTTATTTCAGAAACTTCTGCTGGAGGATGACTTTTTTGTCCCCAGCAAACTTTTTTTGGGAAGTACCATTTTTTCTGAAATGTTCATAAATCAGGGATGATGTTGAAAGGTAATATCCCAGTGAATTGGCACTCTCCTGGACTGCAAATGGGAGAGGTTTGAGTCTTGGCTCTTCATGATCATCTCCTATGGTAAACCTGTGTTTATAAATAATTAAAAATGCCTGAGATCAGAGAGAGAGATGGGTTGATTTTATGATCTTGGTGTTTGATTACCTTCCAGGAACACCCATATTTTGAGTTTGCTTGTCTTTTCCACTTCCCAATGAGTGCCCAGCTGAGCCCTTCTTTGAGCTGGGGCAGTCCCTTGCTGCTGGGCTTGTGAGGGAGCTGTTGTTTCTTGAAACTGCTGTAAAGCCAGTTTCATTGCAGTGAAATAAGGAAACAAATGTGAAAGTGGTGACATTGTAAATAACAGCAAACCACTGAAAGAAACCCAAACTTCCAGTCTTGGAGCCAGTGCTGGTAATTAGGTTGCTAACATTAGCCCAAGGTGAGTTTGTGTGAAAACAAGTGCTGTGGCTCTGTGGGCTTGGAGCTGCTGCTAGAGAAACAGAGAACTCGCCCGAAGAGGCACCCTAATCCCAAGGAGGAGGAATGCATCCATCATGGTAGAAGCATCCCAGTAAAATTCTACATCTGCAAAATCCTGCTCTGTATCTCCTGACTTTTTCTTTCCAGAAAAAGACATCCTGGTGTAAATGAACATTAGCACTGCTCAGACCATACTGAGTTTTCTGTGCAGTTGTTTTTAAAGCTCCACATAATGACTGAGGAAAAGGCAAGAATACAGATGACTGATGGAGTGAAAACTGCAAAAGTACTCAATGACGGGTGCGTTCTTTCCCCGTTAACGCCCCTCTTGTGTAGTTTTCTGCCTTAGGAAGCTCTGTGGAGACTAGCACAAAGAACTTCATCTGCCTCTTGGATGATCCTGATGAAGCCTCAAAGCACATGCTAGTGTCCACAGATAGGAGCTGACTCAGATAAAAGGCTTATTTTAAAGACTGTGTAGTACTCTGAATCTGTATTGTCACTTCTGCATTTATTTCTTAATATAATTAAATCGTAACCCTATCCCAGGGTCCCCAGGACCCTGACAGGTCCCTTTTTTCTTCATGGTGGAATCAGAGGTAGAAGCTGAAGGTGTTACAATCTGATTATTAAAATGAATAGAGATATGCCTCTGCCTGAATTAAGGTACAACTGAGACCATATGATGAAGTCAATAATATAGATTTTATTTAACAGTTGATGAGGAGTTCAAGAAAGGAGAGAAAGGGAAAGGGGGGGAGCGGGAGAGAGAAAATGTCAGAGAAACAGATTAAGAAAAAAAAAGGTATCACCACTCCATAGATTCCAACGACATCCTGTTGGTCCTCTTCTTTTGGTCGTCTTGGTGTTTGCAGACTGTGTTTGTCGAGTGGTGGGGAAAGTGTCCACAAAATCCCGTTTCATGGGGTTTATATTCTGCGGAGGCTAGGTGTAAACACTGGCTGTACCTCCTCTGGATGATTTAATACTGGATCACGGGACATTTCAGGAGTCTTTGACACCTTCTAAGATGTTGCGCTGTCGGTATAGTTGAATCAGTAATGGCTCATTATGGTCCATCATCTGACATGAATAGCTCAGGCTTAGTGTGAATGCCCTTGGTGCTTTGGTGCTCCCCGGTGGGATTTTCAGAGCTGAGTCTTAATGTAAGGGATGACATTGACATGGTAAGAAGGACTATCCCAACTCACAGGATTTGGTTCTTAGCAACCTCTTCCCTTACCTGGAAATCCGGTTTATATCTTCAGGTGTGCAGGCCCTTTTACACAGGGAATGCACTCTGTGCAACACTAGCAAAGCAGCTGTCCAATAGTTTGAGCCATCAGCACCACTCTCTTAGAGCACCTGGGCTGTTACTGCAGGTGGTCAGTGTTAGCCGTTCAATCCCATACCTTTCCTCCTCTTTGACCTGGATAGTTGGACAGTAGTACCACCTTATCTCAAGGTCCTTTCAAAGTCCAGTTTAGTAGGCTCATAGATGAGCAGCTGTTTCTTTGCAGTATGCTACAGTGGACAAAGTCTTTTGGTGGTCTTCACAGTGTTTAAGCCATTAATCATTCCATTTCAGTCTCTGACAGAAGGTTTCCTTATAACTCCACTTGGGGGTTGTGTGCGTTCACAGAGAACCACCAGGATACCAGATTTGCATCGTTTGTCCCCTCTCAGTGGAGCTCCAGTTCCTTTGGTGTTCAAGCGCCTTGTGAAGATCTATGAGTTAACTGATACAAAGGAGAAGCAGAGAATTTTGTCTAGTGTGTCAGGAACTCAAGATTCCTTCTTGCAGTTCAGGCCATTAATATTAGTAGTTTGTTTTTCCCACTTGTTCAATGTCTTCTACAGCCAAGTCTGCTGTTTGTTGAAACTGAGTCTGCTTTTAGCCACACTTTGCTATAATTAATATAAATGCCAGTAAATGCAGTTGCTTTTTTGTTATGTTCTTCTTCCACTTCATTATGGATTGATCCATTTAGTTTATGGGGACCATAAAGCTAATACGGTACTTTGATTTCATTTATGAGCATGTGGTTTTGTTTTATATATGAGCACTGCGGGTAGAGGTTTCTCAGCATAGCACAACAGCCTTCTCAAGGAGCTCTGCGGGCTACATCTGGCGAGAATTAAGGTTATTTCTGTATTCCAGTAGCATAAGAACATTGTGAGAGTTACTGTAGTGTGTGGCTGTTTTAGTCATCTCTTTGGCATTCTATCAACTTAAGCACTACTGCAAGACTTGGTTTATAAACGGTTTTGAAATATTTCTGATTGGTCCCATTGAAGTTTGGTTGAAGACAGTAGTAGCTAAAAGCTACAAAAAGCAGCTTTTCAGGCAACTTTCAGCCTGCTAAGATGTGTGTCTTTGTGTAATAACCTTTAGTGCAGCTTTTGTTAAAAATAACAGATTAGAAATGTGAAGACCTTTTTTTGGTTTCATGTACTCTGTGCTCTGTTCCATTACTGGACACGAGGGGTATGTGGGTAGGACATGTAAGTCCAATTTTGAGACAGTTTAAGCAGCACATATATAATACCCTTACCTAGCTAAGATACGCACTGTTTTTAAAGTGTGTGAAACACAATTTGCAAAGTCTTAGTTTGTTCTCCTTGAGAGCTGGGACAGTCTCCTGGTGCAAAACCTGGCAGTCACTACTTCTCTGTGTCTGAGACTTGGACTCTATTTTTGCTCACTGGTCCCAGCTTACTGTTTCAGTTTGAAATTATTTGCAAACACTTAGGAATTAATTAAATTAGAAGTTTTCTTTGTATCGATACTTTTGATAGAGACATAATTTTATTCTTTATTTCTTTCCACAGAGGATTATAGAGAGTCTGCTGAAAGATTATTTCCCTTTTTTCCATTTTCAGATTTTCATCCCTTGCCCAGTTTGATACTAAGTACAATTTTACCATAAAGAGAAAACAATTTTTGTGTAGAATGCTCTTTCAAATGCTTTTTGAGATCTCAGTTAGGAGGCAGTGATAACGCGTGGTTCAAAACTATTGCACAATAATCTCAGATTATTGGGTAATCTGAGAGCAAAACATTTCCAGTTAACCTTGATTGATGAAAGTTTAATGTTTAAGTAACCAGAACTTTAAGACATGTAGTTCAGAGGGCATATGAAGTTGTAGCAGGTGAAATCATGATGCCAGGCCATCCGAAGTTTAAAATAAAATAGTTTGAAAAGAGAAACTGAAATGTCTGCATTTATGTGCATGCAGTTAGTTGTTCTTGGAGAAGCAGGTTGTCCTCAGGAGTATGCAGTGTTGTTTCTAGGCTTTTCAGGAACAGAGTGTGTTTGCAAGCTGAAAATAGCAGAGCCACAGACAAGATGTGTGGGAGGTAGTTACTGGTAATAATCTGATTAACTTTTTTGTGTGTGTATGTGCCCATCACAGCACCTGTGCTGGAACTTAATTAATCCATCCATTACATCTGTCAGGGGCTCAGTTAACATTCTTGCTTCTTCTTTTAATAATGCTGTGACCTGTGCTGAATGTCTTTCCTACTTTTACTGCCTGTGTTCTGATCAAAGAGCTTGGGGTTGGGCTAGTGCTGCTACAAACAGCTGGACAGCTGGTGCTGGACCCTTTGGGTTTCCTTAACCCTGTTAAGGAAATTATCATCTTTTTAGTGGTTCTGTTTCCTGATTCATGAGCGGTCAAATGATCAAAGTTAAATTTAATGTGGGGCTGAAAAATCCCTGGTCTGAAACGGTCTAAGTAATTTTATGTGCCAAATCTGTAGCCCTTGATTCCTTTCTAATGTTCCGTTAAGCATATGGTTAGGCTGCCTGTCCTACAAAGCATTTTGGTTACTTTTTTTTTTGCTGAGACAGCTTATCCTAACTTTCTGTTTCATTATGCTTTGATTTTGGTAATTCTGGTCAGGTTTGATTGCACGTTACCTTCAAATGTGGTAAGAGTTACCTTTGTATGGCACCTGAGATTGAAGTTGCAGGATATAGAAGACCGAGTCCTTCTTGCTTTATTGGTCATCTCAGCCGCAGGAATTTAAGTTAGAATTTCTGAATTTGTCTGTCTGTTTAAGGGAGAATGAAGCTTATGCTTGTGCCCTATGCATTTAAAGTAGGTTTATTTGTAAATTAGCAAATAAATGTGAGGTGTGATCTTTATTGTAGAGATTGAGTAATTTATACATTGATTGAAAAAAGGAAATGTTAAGACTCAGGAGTTTAATTTACCCAACAGGATTAGAAAAATTACAGGTCTTTATTTAGAAATGTTGCTGTGACAGAAGGTCTTATTTTCTGTGCTCCCAAGTAGTCAGTAGATAAAACACACTCCATCTTCTTGCTGTGACAACACTGTTTTTGCCTGCCAGATTTTTCCATTCTACACACGGGGAGAAATCTAAATAAAGGGAGAAAATTGAATCTGGAAAAGACTTAATATGCCATCCTGTTTTTCCCTTGCTAAATGCAGGATTAGTCGTAATTGCATGTCATGGGTATGCCTTATATAAATAAAAGAATTGCTCTTTATTTCTTAAAGTGCTTACTTGATTTAAGTATACTCTAGTAGTGTAAGATGACCCAGGCCATCTGCAATATAGAGTTTCAGTCATATAGTCAAATACACACTGATTATTTAGATGTATCTATCTTAACAAAATTATGAGTGGATTTAACCTGTTTCTTTTTGTCATTGTTATTTTTATTTTTTATTGTTTTTCTTTTTCTTTTATATCTGTTAGAATCTGATTCTGAGAGGCATCTGTCTCTGAATTTTTGGTGGATGAGGAGTTTGACTGGCTTTGTGGGAAGGAAAAAATTAGCAAATGGCAAGGCATATTCCATTTGGGTGCTAGAACTCATTGCAAGATCTGAAGGTTGTTTTTTTCAATAGCACCATATAAAGACAGATCAGCATTATAGATATGCATTAATAAGAACATCACTAGAACAGAAGCAGCACTGCTGCTGGGCTGTTGCAGTTGGTTGGCAGCGCGATTAGCTCTAAAACGAGAAATATCATTATTGTGGCAGCAAGGGCTGGCAGGGTGCCTTTTGGGAATAGAGGAGCCAGGACAGAAAGCTGGTTACCAGATGGTGATTTCAGTAGGACTAGGTGAAGCAGGAAATAGATGGAAATGGGAAAAGTTGCATTTAGCAAGCAAGTGGTGATTTTATTCTGATGTGAGGGTAGATCCAGGGTGGAGCAGAGAGGACAGCAGTGATTCCCTGCTTGGCCAGGGGCATTATATTAGATGATCTGAAGAGGGCCTTCCCTCCTCAGCAAGTCTAAGGTTTGTGTGGGGGAGTCTGCAGATAATTTGACAGCATGTGTGCAAGGTGCTTGCAGCCCTGTTTCCATGTTCTTGCATTCCCCAAATTGTTCTGCCCACCACCGCAAATTGCTTTCATGGCTTTTCTGAACTCTCTGTCTAGCTTCCAAGCTCAGTCCAACAGAGATGTCCAGAGGGAGCAGCAAAAAGAAAATCATTAGCTGTAGGCACATTATCGGTTGCTCTGATCTACCACAGCATTTCCTATGAGTATTTTTCTTTCTTTTTCCTTATGAAAGTCTTTAGATGTCACCTGAAATTTGTGTAGATTCCTAGGTAAGAAGAAGCATGATGACACTTGACCCTAAGCAAGTTTCTAATCTTGATTCTGATTTCAGCTACAACAATGTAAATCTAAACTTTATTAGGATGCTTTGGGCTGACACTTGTTTAACTATTACCATTTAGCTCGTTGTAGTTTAAGAATGAATGTTTTAACACTGGAATTCACCCTTCAAAGTGAAGGGAGCTAGCTTGTGTTGAGCATTAATCATATAATGAAGGTGTTGAGGCTTTAACTAGAGCCAAAGTGTACAAGATCTGAGGCTGTATCTCCATGGCATGAATTTGTCATTAGATGTTTTGTATTCAACAGATATCCTTGCAGAAAGCAAATGTGCTTTATGGAAAAGTTTGTATTATTTCTTTTGTATGTTTTCTAGACGCAGTGACAACAGTAGTCCTAAGTGCATAGAAATACCTTTTCTCCCACTGTATGTGTCATTCATATCCAAACCAGACACTTTAAGGCAAAATGGTTTACTTATGAGAAGAGGGCCAGGAAAAGTCTCACTGCCTAGCTTTCTTTTCATAATTCCCTCCTGTAGGATCACCCCTGCAGACTGTGCTTCTTAGTTTCATATGCTACATCTCATTTGGAGAGTTTTTATGTGAACCTACCTTGCTGCTTTGTTTATTTTTGCCAATGCTGCTGTGGTTTCCTGAGTAAGCTGTAGCTGGGTAATTGGGAAAAACCTTGTGTTTTCTAATGTATTGAAGTTTTTGCTACAGTGTATATTGATTGAAACTGGAGAATATTTTTGAACTTGTTCTCCGAGTAAAGTTTATTAGTTATGTTTAATTACATGTTCTTGTTGCTGCAGACTAACCTCTCCCATACTTTAATGACTGTCAAATATCACTGAAAGCTCAAAAGATCCTCATTGTATTGTTGGGGGCTTTGCTTAGAATACTTAACATCTCTCAGGAACTTCAGAAATGTGGTATTTTTCTTTTGTATTTTCTTTTGGTTTTAATTCTTAAATGATCCCTCTTTTCAGATTTCAAATTATAATCTATTTCCTGATGCATTGCTGAACGCCCCGTGAGCCATGTCAGAAGTACTTCCAGGTCAGATGTCCTTTAAAAGATTCTGCTATGCAAATATGTGAAACTTTCCTCTTATTTTCTTCTTCTTCTTTCCAGGCCCATATTTCACTTTCATTTTGCACTTGCACATGAAAAAGAGCAAGCACTTTCTTTTCTTTTTAACAGTGCCTTTTTGAATAAACTCTCTGTTCAGCTTTTAAAAAACTTCCTGTAGACAGTACAATGCAAAAAGGTCATTAAATGGTAAACAAATGGGTCATGCACTGTTCTTTGTTTACAATGGCATTTTCTCTCTCTTCCTTCTAGCTCTATAGGATTTATGATAAAACTATAAAACATCAATAAAAGCCGTTCAAGTAATAGCATTATTTGTATTATCATGATGCTTACAAAATTGCCACTACTCCGTGTTAAACACATTGCAGTGGTAAAAGTATATTAATTTATATCTGTAGGTAAGTTTCTAAGTATTAGAAGTACGCAGTTGAGACTGTGATTTCTTTTAAAGAGTGAGCAAGTTAAAACCCTTAATGAATTGCTATGGTAGATCTACCTAAGTGCTGTCTTGAAGCACCAACAGATTTAATAATGTTATTCTTCCCAGTAATGATAACATCTTAATTATTGATAGTTTTCTACCAGAGTCTGGTATTTTTTATTACAATACCTTACTTTTACTTGAAACTTACCAGTGTTTGCCCACTTTAGCTGAGATACATGTATCAACTCAGTGAGTCCTGTTCTGGTTGTCTGTTTGTGTTTACTTTTCAGTAGAAGGCAGAACAGTTCAGAATATGGTGCCTGGTGCCAGTAGCATCATCCTTGCCAGTGGCCATGCAGAACAAAGAGCTGCCTGAGGTGTTGGAGTCTGCCTGTGGCAGTCCTGGGTGCAGGAACCCTGGCACAGGGTGTTGGCTAGCTGGTGAGGGGCACAGCACCAGATTGTGTTAAATACCCTTTGGCAAAGGAAGCAGGGTCAGTGGGAAAGACAAAATAAAAGATATGGGAAGATAGTGATTGGACTATCAGGCTTGAAATGATGGGTATGTGAAGAATTTGCATTTTCTTGAAGTTTTTAATTAGAAAGTTGAGATGTTCTTCCTCTGGGAAAAGTGATGTATTCTGAGCATCATCATGTCCTGTATAGAGGAGGAGAGACAGGGTATTGCTCCTCTTCCTTACACTGTTCTACTATGCAGTCTAGGCTTTCTTCAGAGCACTTAAGCATTTCCTTGCACTCCAATGTTTTCCAGCACTTTAGTCCTAGTCTGGTAGCAACTTCTGCCCTTGAGATGTAAGACCGGCCCTTTCCCATCTATGTTTCTTGTTCTCTTTTTGCCTCTTTTTCTCTTTTTTCCGCCCCTTTTTCTCACCTTTATTTCCAAGAGCAGAGGGACAGACTCTGGCTGGGAGTGCAGGGTGATGACCAGCCAGCAGGCTCTTGGCCCTTGAGAGAACAGTCTGTTCTGCTCTGCTCACACCTTGTGCTACTGCTTGCATGTTCATTGGCCATTTGATAGTGATTAGTTGTTCAATGGATCACTTGCAACAGCGTGAGGAGGGGAGATGATGTCTAGTAAAAGATTCGTTTTGACATTTTTCTGTTTGTGGTGATACACCAACCCAACTTAACACCCAGCTCACAAACACTGTGCGGGTTGCAAAGACTCCTTAACTTTGGCACAGTCATTGATGGATATGCCAGTGTTCATCATAAGTCAATGAAGGACGTTTATGAAGCGGATCAGTAAAACAGTATTTTGTTGCAGTGTTTCTAGGGGCTTATTCTTAACAATATTTTTGATCATTGAAATGATAACAGCAGGGGACTGGCTAAAGATAATCTGGTAGGCAAATACTTAAGCTTTAACTAGGAAGATGATTTTTAAGCAATTTCTTCAGTGATTAAAATAGTGGCAAACATTGCATGAAGCAGTTTACTTGTAACAGAAGAATAAATTTCAGTCTTGTTCCATATTGTGGCAGTTGTATTTGTTGGTGAAAAATGTACGTGCTTGTTTTAATTTGCTGAAGCATAAAGTAAAATATAATCTGGTGAAATCCCTAGATACTGTGCAGTTCCATAAGTTCTAAAGGTCAGGCAATGGGAGGAAATCATCCTGCCCTATTTACTTTATGCTTCTATGTGACTTTCAGATTGTCAGGCATTTAACTGAGTCAGAAAAAATACAAGGCAGCCAGTCCATATACACAGGCCATTTCATGTAAAACATGTTTTTTGGTAACATTATATATGATCAGGTGTGATCTTGCTTGCATTAGACCTGATTGGTTTTAGACAAAATCCAGAAAGTTATATGTAAATGATGTGTTCTTCTGAGAAGTACATTTATAAAGTTCCTTTGAATTTTGTGATGGTTTTGTTTTTAAGTCTCATATGGCTAAAGTTGAAATTGCCCATAGGATGTTCATTAACTGTTACCTAAGCTAATGGCTTTTGCACAGTGTGCTTGGGGTGATCTGTTTTCTGAAGAATTTGCCGTTGGTTTAGACTGACTGACTGCCCCAGCTTGCAAAATTGGCAAACATGAAAAATTATAAAATTTAAATTCTATTTCTAAGAAATTTTAGAAATTGTGCTATGTGGGTGATTCAGGGAACAAAGGGTATTGTTACTAGATTTGCTTGCTTTTAAATGAACCGGAGTGATGTTTGCAAGTGTGCAGCTTTGGCATCACATCAAAGGAGGGAATGCTAATGACTGTGCCTGCATTTAGGTAACATTGTGAAATGCTCCTTTTAACTCTGTTTATGTATATGTTCTTTTAAAACCCATATATTTAATCTCTTGTAAATCTCCACAACAGTCAGTTCTATCATATATCAAATATACAAAGATGCAGCACAACTCAGCTGGAATGATCTGTCATTGACTAGCTCAAATTGCAGCTTTTCATTCCTGGATAAACCCCAGATATGGTTTTACGTGCAACATAAGCAGTCAATGATATCTGAGAACTGGGGACAACTGAAAGTGTGTTTCATGTTGTGGCAGATAGGAGTGATTTATTAATTGGCCTCCAATTTGGTTGCCAGGTATCATACAACAGTGATTACTGCATCTGTAAATTGAGGTGTTCATGGACTACTTGTGCAGGTTAGTGGAAGCCAGAAATAAACAGTACAGGAACGAATTACAATTTTTTTATATATATTTTTTTTATCATTTTTAATAGCCTAAAAAACTGTTCCCTGAATAAACTTAATATTTTTGTCACAATTTGAGCTGTGCCCCATGCTAACAAAAATCAGAAACTTGTCTGCAGCCAGACAAAAGAATGGTATTATTTAATGGGTGAGTATGTGTACTCCTGCCCTAGGATGTATATTTTGTCCTTAAGCTTGAACTTCATAAGCTGGAGAAGTAGCAGCCCTTTTTTTAAAGTTGATTGAATGACAGTAGGATATTTTATCACGGGATTTTTTGTCCTCCCCCACACCCCATGAAATTAAATACACCTTTGTGAAATAATCTTCCACTTCTGTTCCCTGGCCCTCTACTTCCCTCCTCTGAAAAAAAAGAAGGGAGGGGGGAGATGACAAGTAGCAGAGGCAATGCAGAAATGCAGGTGTTAAGAGTAAACAACTGATGAGCTAGTCAGGCTTAGCAGTAACAGTACTACTCCAAGATGAAAAAGGAGCAGCATCTGTCTGCAGTCTGCTTAAGATTTCAGAATGTGATGAGCACTTTAGAGTGCTTTCCCTCCTCGTCAGAGTTGAAATACTAAAATGAAATTATGGTGAGGATATCTGGAGCCCTACGCATTTGCAAAGAGCACCTCTGTTGTCCCAGAGCCTGCCTGCAACAGAATCAAACATGAAAAATCTTCCCTAAAACTGTCTTGTATAGGGTCAAGCTTTTTGTTTTTTCTCAGCTTCGTGATCCTGATGATCTCTCTAACTTTTCTGCCTCTGTTTTTCCTTATTTAATAAGCTAAGCTTTTGTCTGTTCTCTTACCCACTTAGGCTGTGGTAATTTTCCTCCTGTAAAACAATTAACGTGAAGTGCTGCATCCCTCTACGAGAAGCCCAAGCGAAATAGTGTGCATAGTGAATGTGTTTCATGACTGTTTCTCTTGCCTTTCCAGTCGACTCCGGCGTGGACGCCTTGGCAGTGTTTATGGCAAGTGGCAGCACGACAGACGTTGTGAACCGCAACAGCCCCGCCACCCCTCCCAACACCCTGAACCTGCGCTCCTCTCATAACGAGCTTCTGAATGCAGAAATCAGGCACACGGAGACCAAGAACAGCACTCCTCCGAAATGCAGGAAGAAATACGCGCTGACTAACATTCAGACAGCCATGGGTCTTTCCGATCCAGCAGCTCAGCCCCTTTTGGGGAACAGCTCTGCCAATATAAAGGTGGTGAAGAATGGGGAAAACCAGCTCAGGAAAGCTGCTGAGCAAGGACAGCAGGATCCCAACAAAAACCTCAGTACCACTGCAGGCCTAAGTGTAACTTCTGAGAAGTTTGAAGGCAAAGAGCCAATCCCACAGGATTCCTCTGGCTGTGAAATATTACCCTCACAGCCAAGGAGGACCAAGAGCTTTCTGAACTACTATGCAGATCTAGAGACATCAGCTAGAGAGCTCGAGCAGGGCTTTACTGCGATGGAAGATAAATCTGCACAGAGCAACAGCCAGGCTTCTACTGTTACTGTCAATGGGGATGTCCTGCCCCGAAAACAAAACAAACTGCCAAGTCCAGAGGATGGCCAGGTTGCCACAGTGTCATCCAGCCCTGAGACTAAGAAAGATCACCCAAAAACTGGGGCCAAAACAGATTGTGCCCTCCATAGGATTCAAAACCTGGCCCCAAGTGATGAGGACTCGAGCTGGACTACCCTGTCACAGGACAGCGCCTCGCCGAGCTCGCCTGATGAAACAGGTATGCAAGCCAAGCTCCTTATGGCCACCTTTTTAAAAAGGCATTGCTTAACTTTTTTCAGCAGGTGACTGCAAGGAGAGAGGTGGTTACCAACATCAGTGAGGAAGTGGATTGCATCAAAATGCCGGTGCTGGCCTTGCACGCAGCTCCTTGTCTGCTTGGGAATGCTTGGTAGCCTCTTGCTTGATTGGAGCAGCTTTGAGAAAGGCCCCTGCAAATGCTATAGACAGGGTCCTAAAAATATGATAACTGCACCTCTTGCTAGTTGATAAATAGTTGCTCTTCACTGATCAATAGGCATATGATTGTCTGGAGATGCTGAACTACTGATTTCTGCCTACACACAACAAACAAACTTTTCTGAGCAGTGATTTTTAGGTTTAGCAAAGATTTTTACTTTTCTAATGCACAGTTTTGTGAGTGTGCCCAATCCACCCCAGTCACTTGCTGGTGCTTTTTTTGTTTTAAGTCTTTCCAAACCTTGGACCATTTAATTTCTGTGTTTTGTTTTCCTTTTGCAGCAGTTTCATACAGTAACTCAAAAGGTGAAACCATGGCATCTCATATTTTGGAAGCCTGGGCTTATTTGAGCAGTAATGATGACTACTGTTGTAATGGATCTGTCATGCTTTAGAACAAATCTGTACTATTTTTAGAACTCCAAGATCTCATTTACTCTAGCTAATGGACTTGGTCACATTTTTTTTTACATTCAAGCCAGTATATAAAGGTACAGCTTTGTCAAAATGATGGGAGGCAGTCCAGTTCTCAAAAGAGCCTTTGGACTAAAGAAGCTCATCATATATGGTTTGTATTTTAAATTATTTCAGAGATTATATGGTGTTTTTGGAGACCACTATGGTCCAAATTCAGAGGTGCATTCCATGTCAGTCCTGCCTGACTGACACAATAGGAATTTTTATTTTAATGTGTAGAATTTTTTATAAATCAAAACCAGAAATCCCCACTATGTGACATGTTATGGGTTTTCTGGTCTTCTTTTTGATGTGTAATAGACCTTTCCTGATAGAACATTTTTGTGAAGTCACCTCTTCATGTGCAAAATGAAAAGAAATTAGAGTAATTCCAAATAATCTAATTAAGGAAGGGTATGGCCCTAGATGCTAAGAACTAGCAGTTTCTTTTTTTAAATAATGTGTTTTAAAATTTCCTTCCCACATATGTATTGCCACTGTATGTTGTAGGAGCTCATTCAGCACTCAGGAAGGGGAATTTTTTGAGCTGTTATCATATGTTGACAGGTTTGCTAAGTCAAGAAACCAATTGTTCCCTGAGATATTGTTTGCTCTATGGAAATGAAGGGGAACTTTCCCCAGGTGAATATGGGTAATTTCCCTTGGAAAAAAAAAAAAAATTAAAGAATGTCAATTAACAAAGCCTTCAGAGCTCACCACTCTTCTAAAGCAGTAATAATAACGGGCTATTTAAAATTCTCCGCTACATTCACTGTATTAGCAACAAATGTATTTTAAATATAAAAGCTAATGTCCAGGTTTCTGAGTTCAGTCTCTGTAAAAAGGCAGAGTTAAAAATAAACATCAAGCCCTAGAAAACATCAAAGTTGCCTTTCAAGATCAAAGTGGTAGGGGTGTTTTTTTCTCATCTCCATGGTCACTATCAGAGAGCATCGAGTAGGACACAGGACCTGCCATAGTGGATTTTAAAATCATAGTGGTTTTTAAATCTCTGTATATATAAGTATTCATGGACTCTTAAAAACATCCAGCTGTTCCAACTTGCAATTTGCAGACATCTGACCCCTAGGTTTATTTGCTATCTTGAATTTACTGCCACACTGATAAAACTCTTCCAGCAAGCGTTTCTAGTTTTTTTCCAAAATAGACTATCAGTTGATACAACAGAAGAGAGCTGAGAAATCGAACGGGCAACTGCTGTGGATGCCTGGACGGCTTTTGGGCATGGTATAACAGGCCAGTTTCTCAGGTTTCCCTCCAGCTTCTTCTGGGAGTCTGAAAAGGGAGGGTGCAAAAGGCAACACTGCGGGTGTAGAAAATAGCAGAAATAACAACTGGTGCAAATACGTCTTTGCTCCCAAATGAGTAAGTCATTTGGGGGCAAATTCTAGCCTTTTGCATTTTTGTCGTGTGCTGTCCCTAGGCAAGTTCATGTATCTCCAAGGATGTTTGAAGGGTAATAAAATAAGATGTGAAATAGAAGTTTGGTATATGAACTGAACTTTCCTTTTTGAGGCAGGGTCAGAAACAGTGATTGGCATTGTAATCATGTGTGCCTTTTCCACGTCCCTTTCAAGAGTTCCTTGATTTACTGTGGTGCTGATCAGCAAGCATTTGCTGTTCACCGTGGCAAGTCAAAGCCTGGGTGCAGCAGCAAGGGTTAGAATTAAAAGTGCTGCAGGAAACCAAGTGATGCTGGTTCCTGAAATCCCTTGCCACCCTTCTGCCATGCTGGAGGCAGAGTAATGGTTTCCTACAAGCAGAAGATTCATTCAACGTGTTTATGTCAGTGGTTGTTGACTGAAAACCTGAGAGATTCCTAAGAGTCCATATCTAGTCCCTCTGAACTCACAGAGTGGATGTGAGAGCCCATGTTTAGGACCAGGCAGGAAGGAAAAAATCCTTGGAAAGAAAGGATTAGTAGTATCTCAGCTGTCTTGTGATTGTCTGATCTGGTTTCAAACATCCCTTCAGGGGAGGTGTTGCCCCAGCCTGCTCAGGCCATCTGATACAGAGGGATGTGGTGCTTTCTCCTGTCCTAGATCTTTCCAGTCTCTTTAGTGTGAACTCTAAGTTCCTGTTGTCCCTATGTGCCAGCATGGGTAAAGGCAAGTTCTCTCAACTGGGGAGTTGTGCAGTGAACTCTAGTGGTGCTTGTCCTGTAGGTCTGAGGTTTTAGGCATGGACTGGGCTCTTCAGTGTCACTGCATCTGGGGTAGGAAGAGAGTATTGTATGGGATCTTCACAGCTCAGTGCTCTCCAACTCTTGCATTTATGCTCCGGTAATAAATGTTAAGGACCAAAGGGAGAAAGGCATCTAGGAGAAAAAATCTACGGTAGAGTTTGTCACATGACTTCTGGGAAGGGCAAAAAAATCCCCCAGTCTTGAGAACAGTTTACTCATAAAGTTTGTGCGTAGTCCAGTAGATATCTGGAGTATTACTCGTGTTCAGTTGTTTTTAGCACTTTAGTCTACACAGAAATATGTCAGAAATACTGTTTTCCTGAGAGTTTTCCTCTTGAAAATAATAATACGTTTCTTTCAGGGTTTCTGAATTGTATTGTCTTCCTCTTCCCTCTGTTGACACAATTCATTATTCAAATCCTGTAAGACTGAATGCTGTTTTATGAGGTGTTTTTGTTGTTTTGTTTTCATGTGTTTTCTTTTGGAGTTAGGTAATTCAAAAGCCCTGCAAAATTTACTCTGAATTGTTTACACCGAGGATGCTTGTGAACTCTCCTTAGAGTGGGATACTTTTAAGTGTGATTTAATGAAAAGGTTTTTTCAAGACCCTTGACTCTCTGGGTGAAGAGACAAAAATAAGGCAATTTAAAGATGCAAAACAGCTGACTTATTTAAGCAAATGTTAATGTTGCTGAAGAGTTATGCTAGAGTCCATGAGGAATGAGGGCACTGAACACCACAAGGGACAGTACAGTAGAAGAATTGTGTTTTGAGCAAATTCTTCCTTTCTTCTCCAAGGAAATTATCTGTATCTGCATCTTGACAAGAACTGCATTGACTTTAACTTTCAGATAATTTTATGAGCACTTTCAGGTATCTAATCTTCTGTGATTCAGTACTTCAAGAAAAGAGTCTGAGGTGATTTGAGAAACAGAAAAGGCGTGTAATCAGCAAAGCAATGTGATGTTATTGAGATGCTTAGCATGTGCCAAGCCCTAATGGGTTTTCAGACAGCTGTTCTAGAGACAGGCAGTTGTTTGCCACCAGAGCTGATTGACACCCAGCACTACAGGCAGTCCTCCCCAAACAAGCAGGCTTCCCTGCCTTGGCCTCAGGCACTGCATCTCCTCTGGGACCTACTGTATCTATCCAGCTGAATCTGCTGTCATTTGGAGTGTCTGGTGAATAACCAGACACCAGCTCCAGGTGTTTCTAAAACTGCTGATGGACCAGCATCCTTGCTGACTTCAGATCTGTGGGAGACTGTGCAGGGCCAGCAGCCTCCTGGGTTCCCAACCTCTCAGCTCTTGGCTCACAAGATGCCTTGCTTCTCCCTGGTTGAAATCAAACGGATTTCAAAAACAGTAGAGTCCTCCTTTTCAGGAGTGCTGTGCTGTATACCAAATACCTGACTGCTGCTGGTCTCTGAGCAAATCCAGCACAGCAGCTTAATAGCTGGTTACAAATAAATAAGTTCAATCCAGTGCAGAAGTGACAGCCATGAGACTGGCCCTTGGGGATTGGGAGTGTTCTCTTGTAAACAGAGCCTGATATTCTGAAATAACAGTATGTCTGGGTAGAATAGCCCTCTAATACAATAAAAATTACAGCGAATCATGAACTAGTCAGAAAGATTTATAGCAATGGTCAGTTCTGCCTCTGATTTTAACCAGCATCTTTGATGAAATTAAAATGGATGTCCTCTTAAAAGCACTATTCTCTTCCCTTGCAGTACCTATCTGATAGAGACAATAAGTATGTTATTTGCTACGGAACATATTTTCTGTGGGGAAAAAGACTTACGGTAGTAGAAATACATTCAGTTACACTGTGGATTAACACAAGTTCTGTAATATCAGAGAAAAAAAATCACCTATACAATTTTAGGGTTCTACGTAAGCACCTAGTTTTCAGATTTTTGCAAATAAGAGGCTCTACTTCACACCTACTATGCAGCCTAAAGGCCTTGCAGCTTTTAATGTTAATATTGAGCTGTTTTGGGTTTTTTTAATCCTTCATGTTACTGATAAACTATGAAAAACATTGCATGTTTTGTAGTCTTATACTTGACCATTTTCTGTCTGCTAGGAAAGGTTGCTCTATATCCCCAGTGTTTGTGTAGGTAACATTCTGTCTGTCGAATAACTTACTGCACGTTTGTCTGTTACTTATCTGCCCCTCTGAGAGGATTTTAGGAAAGAAAAAGCGAGTCAGTTAAAAAGAAAGAAAACCTGAAAGGCAACATGGTTACCCAGTGTTCATACTATCAGAGTCTACTGGTAGAAATCCATAAAATAAATTGAACTTAATAGCAAGTTGAACTTGAAAGGTGATTCTCTTGAGTACACTCTGCTACTCTCAGTTGCACAGGGAGGCTGCTTGCTGTGTTTGGGCAGTCAGGTTGGTTTTATTCTGTGATTCACAGCAGAGCTACCTAAATTCATGTCTTGAATGCTTGGATGAGTATTCTGACTTGAAATCCAAAGATTCCACAATAAATAGTGGGGGTCAGCACCTTTTGAATTGGGATAGTTAATAAAAATAAGTATGTCAAAGTGAATTAATATGTTTAAATTCAGGAATGGAAGGATAGATGTTTTGTACGCTAGTGGTTGGCATCCTCTCCCAAACGGTTTGCCATTACCAGAATTTGGAACTGTAGAAGAGGTTTTCCAGGATGTGTTGTATGGTCACGGTTGCAGTTTCATACTTAACTGTTTAACAAAAAGAACAATTCTTCAGTTCACCAGAGCCATTCATTTTCCTCCAAGAGAGGATCTTTTAAACTGCCTGCCCGGTGTCCCTTGAGTGCCAGGTGGATTCCAAGACAGGCAGCAAACAGAAGGCAAGAACTAGGAGTTACATTCTGGAGAGGGAACCACAGGCTGAGCAGGATGCACATTAACACTCACAGATGAATTAACCGGCTGGATAGAGTCTGAAACATCTGCCCTGCAGTGCAGAAACTAAATTTGTTTGTTTTTTGTGTCTGCCTTTGTTTTAAAAATAACTCCTTGTTTAATCTCTGCTATATGGTGCCTAAAGGGTCTAGGATGAGTTGTCATACTCTTTGTAAACACAGTTCTCTCTCTGGGTGCTCTGGGACTGGGAGAGAGAGATTTTGAAGACAGGTGCCTTGTGGTGGCTGTGCTTCGACTACTAAAACATTTCTGTGGCTAGCTCAGTGCTTTGGCTACAGATAGTCAAATGTGACGCTGTCCTGACTGACAGAGCTTCATTGATTATGACCTTATTGTGGCTGAACTTCTGGCCACTTGATGGGACTCTAACAAGTTGGGTTGTTTTGCCCTTCATACTTAATTTCTTTTTTGGTGCTTGTCTTTTCAGGGACACTTCCCGTGCTAGTTTAGTAAAGCACAAAATTGCTAATCCAGGAAGAAAAAAAAATCATAGTGCCGCTTTGTGTAAGTGGAGTATTATGATTTTGAATGTGTTACATTTTCTACTCACTAAAATGGGTAGTTGTGGGGTAAACAATTGCATGCAGGGCGGGCTCCTGGAAAGTGTGGAATACTGGTGGGGGAAAGTGAAAGGCAGAAATGGGGAATAGAGGTGGTGGCAAGACTGCACAGCGAAGTGAATGCCAGCATCATACTGATGCCTGAGTGGAAGCTGTAGAGTAGTTCACAAGATGTTCAGAGCACTGCATCTTTGCACTAACACCATAATGCAGTTTAGGTAATGTTAAGAGATACTAGGACATGCTTTTTGTGTGATGGAGCAAAGTGGGAAACTCCTCTGAGCATCTGTAGGGGAAACTCAAGTTTCAGAAGTGGTGAATAACTTACCCATGTCAGGTGCTTGACTTTTTGGAAGCTTTTCAAGCTTTTGTAATTCAGTAGTGTACACATGTGATTCTGGATCCTGAATGTCCTCTCTGAGGTTGAATACACCTTGCTGTAAAAGCTCTTCTATGCCTAGAATTGTCAGACACAAGACCAAGCAAAGAGGAAGGGAAAACAAATCCTAGGGCTAAAAAACAGAGAAGGTAATGGGGAAAAGTGAGGATCTTGATTTCCGAGGGATGGCAAGGCAGGAAGTTGCACAGAAGAAAAGACACCATAAGCTGTTACCAGACTGACCACCTCTCATTTAAAAAAAAAAAAAAAAAAAAAGTTCCCAGTTCATAAAGCTGTTCAAGTAATAAAAAATTATGACCAAAATTGATCCAGTAAACCTCTGCTTCAGCACTTCTGAATGCTGCATAAAACTCAGGCCAAACTTCAATCCACCTGATTGATGCTTTGAAATGGATACAGAAATCTCTAGGGACAGAAAATACAGTGTTACCTTTGAAAGGACTCTTCATGTGCAGTATCCTCTTCATTAAGGCAAGCTGAGAATGAGGATACCTTTTTCTAGGTGGGTTTTGTGTGCTCTGAAGCTGTTTGAAGCATGTTTGTCTGCTTGTTGTGGGCTCCTGTATCTCAGCTGCAGGAGGTGTGGTAGAGGAATGGTATTTCCACTCAGTAGAACGACTCTCTAGTCTTTACAGTGGTCTCCGTAGAGTGGAAACACAAAGCCTGGACTGTGCAGTTGTTCCTCTGAACACCTGCAGTGCTGAGATAGTCTCCCCACTGTTCTTAGCAGAGGGGAAAACTCTTGTGGGAACAAGAGAGTTGCAGAGTGAGAGGATGGGTTGGAAGACGTGGGAGTGTGACCTGGAGGCTTGTGGAGAGGAGGGACCCATTGGAAGGAGAAGCAAAAGAAGAGTAACTGCAGCTGTGGAGATAACAGATCCTGGCACAAACAGGGAAAGCTGGGCACAAGCAGGAGTGTTCATAGTCAGTAGGTTAGGCAAGCACAACTAGCGCAAAGACAGCGACAGTAAGTAGGATGGACTAAAACTGACAGTAAGGCAACAGACGTGAGTACTGGGGATTTTCTTGTGCTTGAGGCTGGGATGTTATTTCACTTAAGTTCTGAAAACTTAAAGCAGACAGAAATGGGAGCGCTGGGTGAAAGTTATTTAATACTGAAATACTACTAAGAGAAAGTCAGGTCCTAGTTCAGGCCCTAATGGAAGGAGGTGTTTGTGTAATGAGGGACGCAGACCTAAATACTCTTCAAGTTCCTGCGCAGGTATGTTTGCAGCTGTAGGTACTTCTTTTAATATCCCTGACTTAGTGGCTCCTTTAGACCCCAGTCACTGAGTGCACTTGTTCCTCATGTGCTGAATATTCAGACAAGTCAGCTTTAGGTGATTGAAATTGAAATCAGCTTTAATTAATGACAGGGAATTGGCTGAATTGGGGTTGCAGGTCCCTTGACTCACAACTGTTGCCAAGCTATGGTATTGAATACAGAGAAACCTATAGCATATACCACCCAAACGTGGAACAGATGATGCTGCAGGCAGCCTTGGGTTCATTGCTGCTGCATCAAGAGAAGATGGGTACATTCAGAGCAGTATCAAGCATCTCCATGAGCCAGGAAAGGTCTCATATGATGGGACTTGGCGTGCTGCAGAGACCTTGCTCTGAACTCAGCCCTTGCTTGAAAGAGGATGTATGGCTCCTGCCTTAAGCGACATGAAGCCTTTTTTTAAGCAGTCCCATGAAAGCACATGCATTTGCCATTAAGACTAGATTGCTTCATTTTGAGATATATGGAACCCTTGGGTACTCAGCATTAGGTCATAAATGTCCAATATCTGAATGCTGTAGAGCTCAAGATAATGATATTAAGTTGGTTTCTTGTAGTGTCTGAGATCTGGATTTTTAAAGCCTAGCAGTGTGTGCCCTTTAGTTTGCACAGCACACTTATTCATGACATGTGATGAGGAATTCTTGGGGAAAAAGGGAGAGGACAACCCCAAATCTGTAGCATATATTTTTGCTCCCTGCTCAGTGTCTCTGGGGCATTTTAATCCATTTTTATATGGTGGTATGTTGCAGGGATTATTTTTAACTGTTACTTGTTACATTGATTATTTTATGTGTATATCATTTGATACACTGAACTAATTTAATACCTAGTATGATTTTCAAGCAAAAACATCGAATCTTTAATCTTTATCAGAACTATTCATGAAACTATTTCTTAATGAAACTATTTTGTCCTAATTAGTGATGGAATTTAACTAAATACATTTTTCCTGTTATTTTGGGTTTAATTTCTTTTGAATTTGGATTCTGCAGGACTCAATTTATGTATCAAACACTGCATCAGTTACTAACTCACAGATCGTTGCAGGGCACTGAGAAATGGGGATAGCACTATCATAATACACAAGTAAGAGCTTTAACTCTGTAGAGCACATTTCTTGTTTGCACATAACTGATAAGATTAAGGTTGTGGCGTCTTTTACTTTTTTGTAGTGGATTTTGGGCACTTCTCTGAACCTGAGTAGTTTTCAGTAATGAGCAAAAGAGCCTGTGTGTCGTCCCCTACTCAAAATAAAAGCCAAAAAGCACAATTCAAATTGGCCAGATTAATTTTTAAATTAAGAATACTTTCTCATTCAGACTTTAATTTAATTTTACTTCTACTCTGCAAGAAAGAGACAGTCAGGTTACTCTGGTCATTTTGGCTGACATGATTCTTGGCTTTGCTTGAATTATTGATTATAGCAAGGGGAGGGACTTTGCAATGAGAACAACTAATAGAAGCCTTTCACTGAATGAATTTCTACCATTCCCGCAATGCACCTTCAGGGAGTCAGAAGTTCATAGTCTTAAGAAGAATTTTGTCTTCAAAGAGTGGATCTTTGCTTTACATTTTTCTAATTTTTTTTCCATGTTTGTAGAGGCAGCTGAGGAGAAAAAAAAAAACAGCATAAATCTGTTTCCAGGGGTTGATTTGCAGGATGAGGGGCTATTCTGGTCTGAAGTTGAACTGATTAAGTCTTGATGTGATTGATATCTAAAGGCTTGTGGGCTGAAAGTACTGTTTCAAAAGCGTGTCTCCTGAGCAGAGTCAGTCAGAAAATACATCAATGTCTTGCAAGCTGGAATCAATTCAGTAGAGAATGTACTGTATGCACACGCTGCTGTAATTCCTGTATAGCCATCGCTCTCATTTTTTTCCCTGGCTTATTAGAGAATGCTGTCATTTATATGGTCAACATGTGGTGTTTCCTCTGTTACATCTACCCACAGTTGAATAGGGGGGGCTTTTCTTTCCTCCCATCTGAAGTACCATTTCTGGTTAGACTAATTAAGTGTCTGTTTAAGTATAGCAGTGTATTTTCCCATATTTGAGTTGGAGATGCTACACAGAAGGAGAATATGAAGCCGTTGGGACATGTGTATAGCAAACTTAAAGGATGCTAGTGGCAGATCAATGCATGTTGAACTATATGGGAGCATCTATTAAATGTAAGTAACACTTTTATTTTACTTTTTCATAGCACTGGTTGATGATGTCACTTAGCTCTGGATATTGAATGCAGTTGTTTGTTAATAAAAATTCTCAATGGAACATCAGCTGGTAACTGACAGCTTCAGTTGCAGTATGCACAGTGTATAGTTAATACTGTAAAGATATCCTTTTGAATGCTTTTTATTTCAGTAGTGAATTAACAAATTATATTTTAGACTTGTGATCCACACAGCTCACCAACAATATCGAAATTAATGTATGTACATTAATAGAGGATTGATGTTCTATATTTTTCTTGATTTCATGTAATAGGTGAATTCTCTCTTTCATAACTATACTCCAGATTTTTGTACTTCACATATACCCAGTGTACTTTTTTATGGGGAAACTCCTCTTTCATAAGATTATCTAATCCTACAATTACTTCACAGGGAAAATGCAACTTCCTAAGAGATGCTGCCTTGGGAGTAGGATGACATAGGAGCTGTGATGTGCTTGGTTACTGACTGGGGTTAAACTACAACACCCTGTTCAGTATTCGTCGCAGTGGCTTCTGTGCACGTCCACTTTGTTTTTAGTTTCAAGGAGCTGGTCTGGAAACTAGTGGTGCATGCTCTACTGCATTCAGCACTTCCCAGGGGAAGCCGCTTTTTTTGGGTGGATTGGTGTCTCTGACTTGAGACTGTTGTTAATCTGGGACAAGCTTCAGCAGTCCAACATAAAACCAGCTGAGTAGTGACTCTTCTTAGTTTTGGTTTTCCAGGAATGATTCAGAGATTGTCTCTCTGCCAGAAGTAGGTAGAGATGTTATCTGCATGTTCCGTCAACATTTCGGGTTTACTACTTCCAAATTTTGGGAACATCAGCGCAGTTACTATTTGTCAATATCAAAAAAAAAAAAAAAAAAAAAAAAAAAAAAAGACAACATCTACTGAATTAAAATTTTTGTTCCATGCAGGCCACACTTGAAATACTCTAGTAATAGTAATTAATGCTTGTATCTTAGGTATTGAAGTGTACAAGAGAAGCTTTATAGTGGGTGAGGGAATATACCTAGCATTTTCACTGTAGATGTCACTTGTTTTCATGTTCAAACCATCCCATCTGCAGATAGGGCAGATGGACAGACGGAGCACTGGAAGTAGGTGGGAGGGAAGGGAGTTTTCAGATGTTGGTCCTTTATTATTAACAGATTTAATTTTACATCCTCATTTTAATTGCATGGGAATGTTTAAAGGTGTCATGCATTTATAATGGCTGTAGTAGAGATGATTAATTGCTTCAGTTTAAACCAATAAAAAATTAAATGAAAGCTGAGGTATAAATTTTTCTTGGAACAAATACACCTTGTTCCCAAATGGGAGTCTAAAAAGAATATGTACTCAAAAGCAAGAATAAATTTTAGATCATTGTTCGTCTTTTAGGGTTAATCTTTCATTCCAATTTTATTTTTTCCACTTTTTTTTTTTGTTGTTGTTCTTGGTTGGGTTGGGTTTATTTTTTGTTTGTTTGTTTTTAGTGGTCAAGCTGCCATTTTCTCATGATTCCAGCAGTTGGAGTTTTAAAAACTACCAGATATCACAAGACATGAAATTGTAAAAATCTGTCAAAAATGTTGAAAACAAGTGTAAATTCACAAGAGTTGTGTTTAATTTCTTTCATGTTTTAAAAGTAAACTTTTTGAAAGGAATGAGCCTTGCAGCTTGAATTCTGCAATGATAAATAAATGAACTGCCTCATGGTAATACTTAGCTCAAGATCTTTTGGTGGGATGTGCTTTGGGATTTTATGATTTACTGATGGGTAAGGTGGTGATCAAAGTTTAGAAGAGAGAGAAAACCCTCTTTGTTTTCTCCTGGTAGCATTACTGCAAAAGAGTCAGTGTAAAGGCCAGCAGATCTGGTTATTTTGACTTGCTTACTTTCTTTTGGATTATCATTTTACAGGTGCTGTGACAGGTTTGTGTGTTTTGCTGGCCACAGTCTTATCTGGCCTGATTCTGTTTTCAGAAAGTGACAAGCTTAACTGAGAATTTGTTGTCAGTGCATAAACTGAAATTCTGAGCAGCATCTCACATACAGGACGTTGCCATCTTCTCTGCTATTACTGAAATTTTCTGGAATGCAAATGATACATAGAGAGCAAGACTGTAAGCATTTACTGATATAAGAGCTTTTTTGAACTGTAATAATTGTCATGCAAAACAGCTTGTAGTTTAAGCAGTGTTAATTACCTCTCCACAGCAGTTGTCTCTGCAGTAATCACTAGATGAGATCTGCTGTTAGTGCTCTTTGCAGTAGTTTGAATATGTTCCCCTTTCCTTATTCATAAGGATATTTAAGACTGTTGTATTTATCTAGAAATAAATTGATGTTAAATGGCTCTGTACAATTTGGTATAAAAGTAGGAAAATCTTCCTCTTAGATACATTGTAATATAAAATTGAAGGTGAAAAATGTTTTAAGGTAATAAGATTCAGTCCTGTCTCTCCTGTGTTGCTGTTTTCCTATGAGGTTATTCTGTATCTCAGGGTAGGAAACTGTGTACCTTTGTATTTATGAGAAAAAATATATTGTTTTTTTCCTTATAAGTCCCTTAGAGGAAGCTTGGATATATTGATTTTAGAATTCTCATATCTGATGTGGCTTTTTAACCTGACCCAGTATAAATGCTGTGGTAACTTTTGTCAAAGTCTTTCAATAATGCTGTTATTCCCAGTATGTCCAATGCAAACTAATACAGTAACTGGAAGCCAGAGCTTTTACAAGAGTTAGAGGTTACAGTTCCATGTTGGGCATCACCACATGGCCATTTTCAGCAGACCTTAGGCTCATGTCGTTATTTATGCCTCTGATAGTGATCAGTAGCAGAAACTTACAGGTTCACTAAAAACAAAAACCAGTGCTACAATAAAGTGGTCCTCCCCCTGGTGTATCTTTTTCACTTTCAGCAGTTGGCAGTTTTAGGACTCACAGACTTAACATGTCATTCATGTTGTTTTCTTTAATTGCTCTTGATAGATTTTTCTAAAATTAATTTGTTTAATAATTTTTTTGGTCTCATTTGTATTTCTGGCATCCACAACATCCTGTGACTATGAACTGCATAACTTAATTACGTGTTATATGAAAAAGTATTTCCCTTTGTTATAAAATTGCTCTCCAATAATTTCATTAGATTGCTATTGCTTTTCTGTTTTAGGAAGCAGTAAATAACAGTGAATGATTATTTCCTTTCCATCCTTGCCTTCTTCCCATCATTCATGATTTTACAGATTCCAGTGACATCCTTCCCTCCTCCCTGCCATTTCTTTTCCAGACTTGAGAGTCCTACTATACTCACTGTCTCTTCCTGCAGAAGCATTTTTATCTTTGTTTTTTTCTAATTCTGCTACCTCTGTTTTTATAGTAGAGCATGTGGATGTGCATGCACTAGTCCTGTGATAATTCACCTCTATATAAAAACAGTAGGCATAAGGATTTTTGTCTCAATCTTAGTTCCAAAAATGTAACTTTCAACTGCTAGTGAATACTGAAGTGTTATCTTCAAAAAACTTGGTGATCTTGATTCTTCCGGAGTAGCAAAAGGTAATTAATTGCCTGTCATTGTATATGAGGATTTTAAGTAGCAGATCAAAAGACTAACAGTAAAGGAACTGTTAAGATAAAAAAATAGGTTAAAAAATTTATAAAAAAACAGGAGACGGACATCTTTGTAAGTTTAAGGAAACTGAAAAATGAAGATTGTGCATTGAAAAACAGGTCTTGAAACTGTGTATTCTAATCCTGTAGGATCTATCTGCAGTCTATTATTTGTACTACAGCAAAGGTAAATGGATAAACATAAAGGACAGTCTTTTCATCGTATATAACTGGTTTTCCAGCTTTCCAAGACCACCTGTAACCCTCTGGCATGTCCACAAATTGTAAGGTTTTCACCAAAGATTAGCTATTGTTTTCAGCTGGAGGAAGGACCATGTTTTTACTTGTGCATCCCTTATGTTACTGTTTGTGACAACTTGTGGTAAGAATCAGCTGTGTCCTTTCCATAGTGCTAATAGAACTCAGTGCCTTGTGGTTTATCGTACACTGGAGATTTTGTCTGTTGTTTTACTTGCTTTGGCCTATTTATATTTTTACCAAGCAGGTGGGTTTTTTCCAGGAAGATTCTAGTTCAGGTTTCACAATAAAGAAAACTTTTCAAACTGTTATATTCTTAGCATATGCAGCTTTAAGGAGAGTTTATTCTCATTTTCAAACTGTTTTGCTAATAGACTTTGAATTGAAGGGGTTGCTAACTGCACGTGAAATTGTGTTGTGGTTCTGCAGAACTGTAAAATTAATCCCTCCATTTTTCTCTTTCAAATGCTGTCTGGCATGGGACTCCAGTTGTTGTGTGTTGGGTTTGTTTCTGGCTACTGTTTTCCAACTTAGACTTACCAGAATGATCGGTGCCATAGTTCTTTTTTCTACATTTTCTTCTAATTCTTGTTAGTTGTTATATCAGGGGACTAGTCTGTATCTCTTTAAATGTAGATTTCTGAATCTAGCTTCTGTTATGTGTATTAAGTCCATCTCTGTGAAAAATAAATGCAAAATTTTAGTGCTGGAGTGCCATGAGTTAGCTATGAGAAGGAGAATAATGATATTTCTAATGCTAGATGGATGCTTTCGAAGAGGATTAACATCTTTGAGTTTTCTTAATATCAGAATATCAAAAGGTATCTGGACAGTATGAATAAAGATTTAATAGAAAATGTATACCAGTATAGTGATGGACTAAAACTGAAGGGCTGTGTGTGCTCTCAGCACGCTTCCCTCTCCGGGGGTGGGTGGGATGCAGCAGCTCCCTGGCGCTTGCACCTGCCATCCAGTGCCCCTGTTCACAGAGCCTTCCCCCTGCAGACCTGTGCATTGGGATTCATGTCTGGCTCTGTGCAGTGTGCAGAAGTCTTACTTCAGCTGAAGCACAATTACTTTTGAAAAGGTTAAAGTGGTTTGGTAATTGGGGTCTTTTTTATAAGAAGTCTCAAAGTTTGAAGGCTGTGCGGTGGAGGTGAGGAGTTCACATCTTAGAAGGCCTCAGTGCAGGCTGTAGCTTCTCCCTTAGCACCTCTCTTTGCAGGCAGGCTGTAGGCTGGGAGGGACAGTGTATTTCTTCCTGGGTTTGTGCAGCATTCCATGCTTATGTGTCTCTAACAGCAAGAGTGCATTTTCATCATAATAACTTCTTCCTTCTCTTCAGTACTGTAGCAACATGAAATTAATTTGGCTTTTATGTTGGAGTAAAACAGGAGCCTTCAGTTTGCTCTCTAATGCCTATTTTACTACAGCTTTAAAGTTAATAATCTGTTATATAGATTGTTAAAAGTAACATTCTGGTTTTTACTGATAGCACTGAGTGAGATGGGATAGGAATTACTTTTTTGTCACATTTAGAAAGAGCAGTCTGTCGAGTAGAATGGAAGTGGACTCTGACATGTGGACACCAGAGGACAGTGGCTGATCTGTGTGCACCATCTTGTGATCAGTGTTTGGGTGCAGAGAGCCTGCACAGATCCCAGGGAGTATGCAGAGTCTGGGCATGGCTCCAGGAGCCTTGTTTAATGCATCTCAGACCTCTCCTACCTCTGCCTGACTTTGTTTAAAATAGGGCTTGAGCACTCCTGCCTCACAAGTTTGGTGTGAAGATTAAGTAGGCATTTTCATGGTATCCTGGAGCATCTGCTGCACTATGTGGAGCCATGCATTCTCATGGACTGAGGGGAGAGCTTGCATCTGAGAGGGGAAATGACTGTTATTGCAAACTTTGCTTTTTTGTGAATTAAACATTTAATTTCAGATAGTAGCTCTGTTGTAATTCAATTTTGTGTTCTGTTTTCATTGAATCATTAAATTCAGAAAAGGTTTTCCTCGTGCATTTGCACAGTGCTCTAAATGAAACTGTCAAATAAAAGTAGATTTGGTCAAGCCACCATTTGAACTGTATGTCTGTGCCACTGGACAACTTCATTGGCTTTTAATTAGCCAGTTGTATGCACAAAAACACTAATGAGCATGTCTCTAAAATTTCAGACTGTATCAGTATGTTTATACAGGATATTCTCCAGAGAACTGCAGTTTCTCCTTTCTTTACATTATTCTCTCCCAAAGTCAGTAGACTTCATTATATTTTAGATGAAGAAAATTGCCATTTACAATGCCTTACTTGTAATGCAAATCTTTTTTCTGCAGTTCCTGTTCTAAAAGGGAGAAGAAAATGGTGACTGCTCGTCAGATTCTGTCTTAAAACTTGTGTCATTCACTTTAGAGAGGCATTTGCTAACATCACTAGATTTAAACTGTTGAGGCTACAATAGAGCTGGAATAGAGGATAGAAGGGTATTCTTCAGTTAAAATGAAAGTGATTGAAAGTGTGGAGTCCCAGCCTGTTGCCATTCTTTAGCATCAGGACCTGATGGTAACTACACCACAGTTAAGTAAGGGGATAAGACCTGTCTCTCTGTCTTTCATGTGTCAAGGTAAGTATCCCTACTTAGTAGCAGAAGGTGTAAGGGACATGGGAATCACTTGTGTCTACAACCAGTCACATAAAATGGAGAGGGACAGGTTGGGACATACTGAACTGTAACATTTGATGCTTCTAAAACAGGAGTGTTAGTTGTAAGTAAAGCATTATGGTGCAGGACTTCTTTTGTGGAGAGTTGAAGCGGTAGAGGTGGCCATACTGCCTTTATGCCATATGTTTGCACAGCGTCTCCTCCTACTCTGCAGGCATCTTGTGTCTTGAAGTCAGAAGGACATGTGTGTTTAATTGCTTTTTTTCTGTCAGTGTTTACAGACTGAATCTTTCTGGTTTGTGTGATTGTTCCAGCTTATATTTGTTCATGGTCCAAAATTAATGGTCTTTCTGGTGGATGGTTTGACACTAACATGTCAATTCACTTTGAGGGGGTGGGAGAATCACTCTTTATTTCCGGAGGGAAAGAGATAAATTCAGAGCTGCTACCAAAGCAGTTTCCCCTGTTTTTCTACCAAATGTTTGGCTACTGTTGTTGAGACAGGTATCTTTTGTGAGGGTAAGGATGGCTGGACTCTCTGTGTATGCACGTTGCTGCACAGCATGTCTGCCAGTGTGACTGTGCATGTGCAGGCTTCTCTGTGTGAGCCTAGAGGTCCCTTTTCCTCTTTAACCAAACAAAACCCTGCTTCTAAGACAAAACAAAGTAGTTAAATATGGTATCAACCCAGAATGCAAGCTCACATGCTGCAGTTCTGCTTTCTGTGGGAAAAGGCATGGGAAGAAGACTTACTATGCAAAAAAAAAGATATCAAAAAAGCAGACACAGGTTGCTGCTGGACTGGTTTAACCCTAGTAGCTAACTTGCAATACTATTTTTAGTGATTTACTAATGAACATACTGCTCTTGATGAATTATTTGTAGCTCAAGTCCTCCATGGTGAGGAGGTCCTTTGGGGCACAATCACACAAAGCATGATCACCGTGAATTTAGGCCAAATTAGAGGTACAGTCTGCTGTGTGTTGAACTATTCTTTAAGCAAAAGCTTTTGCCATCTAGTGGAAGGAATAGAGAACTAGCATTTCAAATAGGCTAGGAAACCACTGGTACTGGTCTTATCCTTTACTTTGAGGGTGACAGAGCACTGGAACAGGCTGCCCATGGAGGTTGTGTGGTCTTCTTCTCTGGACATACCCAAATCCCACCTGGATGCAACCCTGCATAACTTACTCTAGGTGAACCTGTTTTAGCAGGGGGATTATGGAATATTTACAGGACAATGGACACCTTGTGAACAATCCATTCGAGCAGTTCCCAGGAGCGATAGGCCTCAATTGACATAACTTTGGAGATTATGAAAAGAACAGTTTATAGTTGCAAGTTATGCTGATCTGTGTACTTGACCAATAAGGAGAAAGCTGGAAACTCCCCTTAAGTCTCCTGGGAAGTCCCTAAAGGCAGATCCACAGGAGGGACGTTGGGTGGAGCGAGTGACATCAGGACACATTAACAAGGCACTGGGACCAATGGACTTAAGGCATGAAACACATGATCAGACTGAGCTATCCAAGTGCTTTGTTGTAATCACTTACCCCGAAAAGACTGACTGTATAAAAGCTAAACTGTGTGCGTAATAAATTGAACAACACTGGTCACGTTGGTGTGTTATGCATTGTTTCTGAACTCCTCTGACACAAGGGATTGGACTAGATCATCTTCAGAGGTCCCTTCCAACCCCAACCATTCTGTGATTCTGTGGTATAAACAAGAGTAGATCATGGGCTAGAACAGGAGCAAATTATTCTGAACTTCTTTGGAAATTACTTGGTAGAAATCTTCCAAGGTATTGGTCCATTTTGTTCAGATAGTATCCATTTAAGCACAAAGCTGGAGAAAATGGCATTCATTTGTATGCTGCCTTCAGTTGCTTGGAACTCCTTTTTCACTCCACCCATTCCACCTGCTTATTTCTTGTTGGACTTTGGGTTGGCCAATATGCTTTGAATGCCTCTCTGGTGTCTCAGTTCTCCCACCAGTAGGATGGGGAAGAGAGCTGGAAAAGTGAGGAAAAGTCATGAGTCAAGGTAAAGAAAGCTTAGTAAGTGAAGGAAAAAAATAGTCATATACAAAAACTGCCACAAACACTAGTACCAGCAGACCAGTGCCCAGACAGTCTCTGTCTGAGGGCAGAGAAACAGAGGTGGTCTCAGCCCACTGCTTAGCAATAACTAAACCATTGATGTGTTTTCAGCACTTGTTTTGGTCACAAATGTAATGCACAGTACCTTATGGGCTGCTTTGAAAAAAAAAAATACCTCAATTCCAGCTAGACCCAGTACAGCTTCTTAGTTGCCCAACTTTCCTGATGTCCACCAGCCTAATCAAGAGATGGATATCTCATCGCACAGTTAATTTTGTGAAGAGCTGTAGGATGTGACTCCAGTACAGCACTTTCAGGTAGCAACTCATTATCTTTTTGCTCAAACTGAGGTGATCCTTTCTCTATTGTCCATCATTTCCTGTTGCTACCACTGCTCTACCTGGCTAAGCAACCACTCTTCTCCAGATGGAACAGGTCTTCCCAGAGCCTGACTTCTTCCTGGTCTGCATCTGCCACCACAACAGCTCCCTTGAGACAGTTCAGGTCACCTCCAGGTCTTCCTTCCTTACTTTGCCACACTCTACTTGTTTTGTGTATAGGTGTTTTTGGTTGGTGAACAGGCTATTCCTCTTGTGTTTGCCTATTTTTTACCCATTTTCCAAGAAGGAACATATGGACCTTTCCTTATAGTGTTACAGCAGTACTTTTTGCTACTGCTGCTGCTGTCAGTATCAACTCCTGCGAACGCAAGCTGTGGTGCTGGTTTCTCACAGCTTCACCTCTGGACCTCAGGCTGTGTTGCCCCTGAGCAAATAACTTGGAGAGCCCCAAAATTAAACAGGACAGCTGGTGTCCTCCTCGGCCCTCATCCAGGGCTGTCATCACCGGTTCTTCAGAACCCCTCTACTGAAGTCACTTGCCTTTGGTTTTCTTTGGTTATTGCACTAGTACTTTGGTCCTTATGTTAACAGCTTGGGCTTTGATTACTGAAAGGGAGACAAAGACAGGACAGCAAAACAAGTGGGTTTAGTGTTGGGGGTGGTTTTCCCCCTGAGTGTTGACAAATCTATTTTCCTCTCTCTTCCTTAAGATTAGTCATCCCTGCTTGAATGCCTCTTATGCATGTATTAATTTATGATTTGTATAGCAGGACAAAGATCACATCACATGAAAAAAAAAAAGTAGTGCAGACAATTCAACCCAAGCTTCAATAGGATTTTTAAGTAGACAGTCTTTTCTGATTATGATTTATGGTATAATTGATCAAAATAGCAATTCATGTTGGCACAGATAGTGTCTGGTTACATGTAACCTGTGAAAAAAAGAGTGTATGCATGTAAAAAAACCCATTTCAGCATGTTTTTCTGGACACTGTTAGAGAATCTTTCTCTCCCCAAACGCATGTGCGTGGTTCAGCAATTCTGCAAGGAGGATGACAGGGTTGTCATGACAACCTATTGCGTGCTGTGAACAAAGGTGGTGACAAATGACCAGCTTTTGGATGTTTATCAGTCCTTGTTGAGTAATGTTCCCCAAATTACAGACTGGTCTGATTTATAATTACTTGCCCTGGTGGCTTGTATTTTTGTTGCCTTTGTTTCTGAGATAGCATTCATGCTTCTTGCAGTGATGCTCAGGTGAGAGTGCCTGCTGAGCTTCATTGGTGTGAATCATGAGAGTAGGTCATACCATTGATTTTGTTGTAGTGCCTGCCAAATGAGGAGAAAAGTTATCTTTGAAGTCTTCTCTTTGTTGAACCAGAGCAACATACACATTGACCCCACCGCAGGAAATAAATGGGGTAAAAATACACAAGACCTGTGTTCTTTCTACTGTGCTGTTGAATAGAGAGTGCTCCTTGAATTTTGTTTGCTTTCACTCTTAGTACAACATGTACTTCCTCTCCCTTCCAGTGTCTGCCTTGATCTTCAGTGTGTTAATGGGGAGTAATATACTTCATTTGGGATCAGGTCCTTGATTTGCTGAAGTCATTAGCAGCTTTTCAATAAGACTAAGTTTCTGTGGCTTTCTTTTCCTTTAGTTTCACTTTTATTTAGATGCAGAAGCCAGAAAGAAAACATTGTTATTTCAAGATTTTGGAACTTTGGAAGAGGAAAAAAACGCTTTCCCTGTTCTTTTTAATAAACCCTTTTTATCCTTCTGTCTTCCCAGTTCTTTTCTTGTGCTTCCCTTTGTGTGCTCAGAAGTACAGCATCTGTAATACACACATGATATTCTGGCCCAGGTCTTCACTGTACCTCATCCCTACAACACAGACAGACATCTGATATCAAACTACTGGTTTCCCACTGGTACCCAAACACTATTGGATCCTGTTGCCATCCCATTCTTTGAAATTTTTGACATAGGAAATTTTTTACATGGTGCAGATCTCTTATTACAAACAAGGCACTTTTGAGTTTGAATTCCTTCATATATGTTGTTTATCCTCTGCTGGAATGTAAATAGTGGGAGGGCCAGAGATTCAGAAGTTGATTTGTAGATTTATTATTGGCCAGATTATTTTTTCAGATTTGGAAAACTCTGAAAGTGTTCTGTTTTGAACCATCATTCTTCCAGCCTGGACACTGAACAATCCTTTTCAGTTAATTTTTTTACTGTGGAAATACACTGTTGAGATGGTGGTAGACAAAGTCTGAATCAAATCCTTTGTTTGGATGATGTCCCTTTTCTTTGGAGGAGCTTTACAGAAGAAAAAATTGTTACAAAACAATTGTAAGAATTGAGATAACTAAGCTAGAAGTACAAAGAAGAGAGATCTCTCATCTTTATCTCTGTACAGAAAGGGTATTTTATTACTTAACCTATTTAGATAACGTAGATCGAGTGTTCCCAAGTATTGTTGAGTCTTGCAGACAAGTCGTCTCACTTGGTCATTCTGCTACCATGCAGTGAAAGGAACCCTCCTTGGCTGGAAAGACTGACTGAAAATCTGGTGCTTCCACTAACTCCAGTGGAGCTGCATTTGCATTAGCTGGGCATTCATATTTTCTTCTGTTTCCAAATAGGTGAAATGAGATCCATATGTGGAAATGAATCCCTTAAAAAGCAATGCACGTGTCCTTTGAATGATGCAGTGATACTGCTTAGACTTCCCTGAATATGTTTTCTGTCTTACTCTAACTCTACTGCTGTCTCCCAATTTTCAAAAAATGTGCTTTTAACCTGTGAAATAACACAGTTAAAATGGTCCTGTGGCACAGGTGCTATTACTGTGCAGCTACCAGATAGAGAATGTCTAGCACTCTATTTAGTCTATAGAGTAATTTTGCAGTCTCTGTTTTGAAGTCATGTTTGCTGCCAAACTCAAGACCTTCAGGGCTGCATTTTCTCTTATTCAACAGTGTTCTTTTTGTCCATAAATTAGTACCCTAATCCATGCTGGCTGGTGGGATTTGTTTTCACCCAAAGGAGAGCTGTGCCTCCAAAATACATCGGTTTTTCTAAGTACACCTCCCAGTTTAGTACAAAATTTATTGTCTTAGATCTGTTGCCTTACTTCAGAGTTGTTGGGGTTCTTTTTAAGAAGTAAGTTTGCTTGTCATTTAGGGAACCGGGTTCCCTCATGCACAAGGTTATGAGGGGAGAGAAGCACTGATTCTGGTCTCCATTCTCAGCATCTTGCTTATCATCACTACCAAGTTCTCTTTGAAGTGGAGGTAATACCTAGTTACTGCTCTTATCCTTTTTTTGTTAGTCCAGAAGCAGAAAGTTTGTTTATTACTGTCTATTTTAAATTATGCAATAGTTTTTAAATTCAGAGAGGGAAGGAGCTTGATTATGTTCCTTCCAAAAAGGACTGCTGACATTTGTTGTTGAAATGCTGTTGTATTTATTGATAGTCTTTATCAATAAAAAAATCCTGATTAATTAAATACAAGCATGTTGTCATAAAGTCGGGTTTTAGTCCTGGACCAGCTGCTGAGTGGTGGGTAGAGTGTTTGCTTTATGCTGATAGTTGTAGATTTTGCTAAGAATGGAGGAGAAACCACTTTCTAGATAACAGAACTTTAGTCTGTAGAAGATTAAGCATCTTGTTTATATTCTTCTATTCCACCTTTGTTGTAAGACTGCGTCAGGCCTGTTTGAACATTTTACTTCAGTATAATACTTCCTAAAAGAAAAAGATGACTATTATCTCAAAAGTTTAACACAACTTGCTGTTAAATTAAAATATATTGTGTTGTACCTTTGTATTCCTGCTCTTGCAGAAAGCGCCTCCAGAGCTCCCACCGTTCTCCTTACTTCTGTGTTTGTCATTAAATGACTGCCTTTGGAGTCCAATGAAAAGAATTTCTAGCTGTGCCTGCAGAAGCCTGAACTAGTTAGAAGCTGTTTCAGTTTCATGGCATTTAGTCTCTCTAATTATGAAATATCCACAAATTACATCAGTGGAGGATGGTGCTGACATAGTCAGGAACAGAAGCTGGAAAGCTGCACTGCATTTAGATGCAGAGCCTGCTATTCACTTCTGCTATGATGCCACTGATATGGCCTATATTTGGTGGATGTTGGCCTTGCCTTTCCCAGGATACCTCTTATGAGGAAACTGTTCATGCCATTGCAAAATGATAGAAAAATAAATGGTCTCTATTAACTGCACAACTCGGTCTGCTCTTAAAGATCCTGCTGAAAGCTGTAATTTTAATTTCTCTTTAACTGAACAAGGGCTAAATAGTGATTCAAAATGACAGCAATGTAATGACTATGGTTTGCCCTGAAACAGCAATAAAATAAGTGATGAAAATACTAGTTTTACCACAGCGCTTGGTCACCTATTACATATGCTGTTCAGTGACTTATTTATGTTATTTATTACTATCTCTTTTTAGTATCACAACACTGTTTCCTGGATGAGCCTCAGATGGTAAATTAGTTTTAACTTGACGTAAAAACATGATTACTAAAATTTCTAATTATTACCCCAAACTTAGTATCTGAACTACTGCTACAGCATGGAATTTATTACTGCCCTATATCGGGTAATTGACAGAGGTTGACATTTGCAGAAGGGAGACACAAACAAATATATTACGTTATATGGACTTTATCTTATCTTATTTAGAATAAAAACTGTGTTCACAAGGCTCTCCTAGCCAGAATTAAGAATTATATATGACTCTGTTTATGGTTTTCTGTTAGTACATCTCTCTTGCTAGTTGTTCCAAAAGAATGAGCTTCCCCCCCACGACAAGGGAGTGTCCGTGGAGAAGGGGGTAGACCATAACACCTGATTAATAGCATGTACCACAATGACACAAACAAACAGTTTAGCTGGGAAGTTTTAGAGAGTACTGTCTCCCTTCCCAGCCTCTGGAAAGCATATGTCCAGCAAAAGGTAACTGCCTCTGCTGGGGTACAGCTGGTTTGCATATAAGTGGTGCCCCTGCCTGTCTACAAGAACAGGGGTACTTTCCACCACTGACATCTCTTACAATCTATAATCCCATGTAAATCTGGGATTGGTTTCTGACTGTAGTATGCATTGATGGTGTATTCTTAAGTTAGTAGGAGGTTTATCAGCAGCGCCTGTACTTAATTTCTGTGTTGGCTTTGTGGATGAGTTTTTGATGTTTCTTTTCTACCCCATTAAAACCAATTGAAAACAGTATGTTTGTTTATGATGGTGGGGGTGACTGTGAAATGATCGCTCAGTTCTTCTGTTCTTGTTGTTTAGAACAAGCAGTCTTCCAGGTGTCAAAAGTAAGCCCTGTGTTGTTTGGTTGGTTGGTGTGGAGGGTTTCTGTTATGATAACCTGACTTTGATTAGCACAAATACATGATCTGCTGCCATCCATTGAGAAGGGAAGGCGCTGTGATGAAAAGGACAGTGTACACTGCAATTCCAAATATTACTTTCTATGCTGTGATTTAAGCACTTAAAGCTAAACCTTATTAGAAGAGCTAGTTTATATGATGGTATTGAATAGTTGTTATATTAGAACAGCTCTTCAGTAAGTAGTGCATGTTTTTCCTCTCTTTATATGCCAGAACCAAGCTTTGTCATGTTACTTTGAGCCTCAATAATTTAGTATGCTTTTCTGGTGTTCATTTACACAAGAACTTATACAGCAGCAGTACCAGCTGTGAGGACTCATGGAAGAACTGTTTGTGTCTTTGTGTGATTATTTTCTTTTTTCCTGTTCCCAGCAGATATATGGAGCGATCATTCATTTCAGACAGACCCAGACCTACCACCTGGCTGGAAGAAAATCAATGACATTGCTGGGATCTACTACTGGCACATACCCACAGGAACAACTCAATGGCAGCGTCCTGTGTCCATCCCAACAGATCTCCAGGGCTCACGAAAAGGGTCACTTGGTTCCACTACTCCATCTCCTACTCCAGAAACTGAGGTAACATACTGTGTCTTCTTGTGGGCGGCATACTGTAAAGAAAACTGAAATAACCTTTTGAACTTGCAGGTTTAACTGTTAGCTAAAATGGCCTGATAATGTCCCAGAGTGTAGCTACTTGTTGATAGTGCATCGTAAGTATTTATTTTCTGTTTTCGTTTGTAATGGTTTTACTTCGTGAAACACCATAAACTTTGGATGTGTAGGATGAAATCAAACATGTCTCAGATAAGTTAGACAGCCAGTGACTGATGAATGTGAAACTTACGCAGTTCTGTAGCATATGCTGAAGCATTGCTGCATTGTATGGATACAGGATACATAAAATTTCTGTATAATAGTCTTTGGCTGGACTCTTTGTTGGCAGCTTCTTTCTTTTTGTTTCCTTTGGTAGAAGTATCACTAAAAGACATATGAGTCTTCATTTGAGACACTACTTCCTTCACAGGGTACATTCTATTGAATTAGCATGAAGTATTCTCAACAGTAAGTCTGCGCATCCCACCAGTACAAAATATCTATCAGTATTTTGCAGTCAGTCTTTAACCAGAAACAGAAAGAAATGCACACTCCCCTCCGTGTGCTGAAAGAGCAATATGTGATACCACCTTTTAAAATAATAATTTCAGGCACAATCCAGGGGTTTTAGTGGTGTCATACAAGTAGAAAAATAAAATCAGTTGTCATAAAGAAGACTATGCTTCAAAAAATACAATTATTTTGTTTTAGTATGCTGGAGAAACTGCTACAGAATCAAGTACTAATATAAAATAAATTTGGGGTTAAATTATTTTTCATACTAGCTTTTCAGAAAAATGTCCACAGCTCTATGAAATTAGAGAAAAGTCATTTTACTGACTTGGAGTTCTTGATCAGGCAGTCCTTGGGGGTTGGTTGGTTTGTTTGTTTTTTAATTCATTTAGATACAACATCTCTTCTGTTCTTGATTTTATTCATGTGTGCATCAAGCTGACTTAAAAGGAAGTTAAGAGGAGCGAAGGACATTTAAGTATATATTGCTATCCTGACCCTGAAATTTTTATCTTGTACAGGTTTAAGTATGTACAGTTGTATTCATTATTTTAAAAAGATTGCTCCCACATGTTCATAAATGCTATTCATAAGGTTTGCAAACTTAACCACAGCATTTCAGTTATGGTTTACATCAGTCAAGCTCGTATGGAATGTACTGTGCACCAGGCATGCTGGAAGTTATTTAAGAGAGGGTTCATGGAGAAAGAACTGCAACTGTTACCATTCCAGTAGAAAACAAGAAAAAAAAATCTAGAAATGCTGATTGTAAAGTGCTACAAATGCTTCCAGTATAAATTTCTGTAATATACATGTGAGGGATATAACTTTACCTTTATAATTTTTCTTACTTTGGTCACTAAGTTATAGACATTTTCCACAAAAACCCAGAAATTAGGATGGTTGGTAAACTGCAGAGGAAAAAATAGTATTTTCACTTCAAATATTTTTCTACTTCTGCTTAAAATGTCTTTACAGATAAAAAGTCATGCTTTAAGTGAAGAACAGTTTGTGATTAGAAATTAATGACCATTAGTTCTCAGGAGCATAATGGAGAATACAAAATCTGTGAGTTGGTTAGAGCATGATGCTAATAACACTGAGGTTGTGGGTTCAATCCCTGTATGGGCCATTTACTTAGGTGCTGGATTTGAGAATGCTTGTGAATCCCTTCCAACACAGATTGGAAAGATAGATTTTAATACAGTATAGGTTTTTAAATAAGGCAAAGATGTATGTGAGTACATAATGGGTTCATCTGGGTTTTGATATGGCAGTTCTAATTCAACAAGGAATTTGTTTCAGCTAAGATTTATGCATCGACAGTTCTGTGGCAGCATCAAGACAATATACTGTGGCATAAAAGACGGGAAATAAACACATTCCTAAAATCTGTATTAGTATGATATCCTCTGGTTATTTTAATGGTAGGTATAGGCAAAGGCATGTGTTTTTTGAAGGTTTCTGCATTCATTTATAAGCATCTTACCATTATTGAAAGAGTACTGGTTTTCTGACTCAGTGGTTATTAAGATAGAATTGCAGTACAGTACCAGCAGACTTAAAATAACAGAATTCATAACAGGAGTGTGAATTGGGCTCTGGACATTGTCCACTGCCAAATATGGAAACTGCTACAAAGGACAGGCATAGCTGGAGTTACAATGGGAACTGGTAATCAGTCGTGCGTTTTGTGAAACACAGGTGTTGAGCTCTATTAAAAGGGAGCTGGAGGAAGAAACCTTTGCGATTCAGCTGGTTCTGAGCAGAACCCCAGTACAGAGCAGTAAGAGTGAAATAAGTCACAGTGTGGGTTTGAGAGATAGGGGTAGGTATTGAAGTAATTTTGACAATGTCAGCTACCATGAATTTTTGGGGGTTTGCCTCTCTGCAACTGGTACATGCCAGCACTGAATCATCTCCAGATCACTTGCAGGTGATAGTTGTTTCAATTCCTCTTCCCTGCACTTGCAGCCCAGCCCAAGTACTCCTCCTCTACCTCCCTGTGAAGGGTTAATGCAGGTGTCTGTGATATGGTTAATCTGACACTTAAAAAGATGTGGAATTCAGTCTAGAGTAGGGGCTCCCAAATGCCTTTATCCCAGCACTACCAGTGGCAGTATCAGTTTTTGGTGGAGAGTGTCCACATCCAAGTTGGACCCACATGTATGCTGTGTGCTGCTGGTTTCCTCATTGCTGTTGGAAGCTTGTGCTGCAAGGTAATCCGTTTGGAGAGGGATGGTTTAGCTCGTTCCCCACATGCTGGAATTTATATGGCTTCATTATGAAAAGATTGGGGGATATACAGGTTTTAGGCAGATGAAAGAGTATAATCTAGGATTGAAGACTGACATGGGTAGCATTTTGAATCTGTCCCAATAGGCTCCTGTGAGTCCATAAAAATATGTTATCTAGGTCAAATTTGTGAAGCATCATGTGCTAATCTTTAGGTGAGTTTATTTGGGTTCTTTCAGCTTTTGAGTTTGTCAGATAAACATTTAGAAATACTTTTCCCCCCTAGAATAACATCTTTTTACCCTTTGTCTTGTTTCCTCCTTTTTTTTTTTTCTTTCATTTTATTTTATTGTGTCCCTGTCTCTTAAATGATGGAATAATACAGAAGCTTTGCTTCATTTGTGAGAATGTGGCTCACAGCTGAGGGCAGTCAACAAACAGATCAAGTCAGCCATTTATATGTTGTAGCTTACTCTGGATATTTAGCATAAGGTAAAACAGTTATTACTGTTGAACAGAGAATCAAAAAAATGGGTAGAGAGGAATGAAGTTGTAATGCATACTGATGGCAAAAAGCATTTTAAAAAGGAAAAATAAATGTGAAAACGTCATTTACACAGATTGCAAGGCATATTTCTTTAACAAGATAATCAGTAAATTTCAGTCAAAAACAATTATGGGTTAAGCATTATGCAAAAATCCTGCTGATTTAACAAAAATGCTAATAAATGCTAAATAGGAATAACCTGTGACATTCCTTCCCTTCCTCTACCTCAAAAGCATCAAAATGTATTTTGGTTTTGCACAGGTGCTTCAATTTTACTTAGTTGTAGACTACTCTTTTCTTTTGTGTATTGCTAAATTAACTCCTTCTTGAATCTGTGTCTTTTGTAATGTTCTTTTCCAAATTTCAGAAATTTTGTTGCCTCTTTTCCATTTCCTGTGCAGAGAAAAAGCTGTAGGGTTTCAGTTTTCAATAAGAGCTTTTTTGAGATCATGGCAGAATTTCGTGAAGGTGGTTGTGTCTTATAGCCTGACTCATCCCAGGCCTGGATCACCTCTAGAAGTTCTTCTGTAGGTACCATAACCTCTAGCAGCTGGTAATAAAACAGAAGAGACTTGGTAGGAAAAGATATCAAATCAGTTCATTCATAGGCATGTTAGGGAAGGTGTACTCCTGGGAGTTGTTTTTTATGAAACAATTCCTCCAATGGGGATATTTTCAGAACACTTCTGAGGTGAGAAGTCCACCCTGCAATTGATGCTTTGGGCCATATTAAACATTTCATCGGGGGGCTGGGCTGCATAGCCTGGGACAGCTCATCTTAAAAGGGGAATTAATTTCAGGAATCCTTGATTTGGTGAAGCTATGAAGAGGTGGCTCTGGGTTTCTCAACGATCAAATTTCTTGTCCTATCTGGCTTTTTTGTTCAGGACTGTAGGATGTCTTTCCTGGTGTGTTAGAGAGGAGAGGCAACTCCAACATCAGCTGTTCCCTCAGGCTTTACAGAAAAGGCTGAACCTCAGGCTGTTGTAGTGCTAAATACACTGCTACTGGCTTGATTGTACCAAATTTTTGAGAAACTTGAATGGAAAATGAAAGCATGGCTGCTTTGCTTAGTTTTGGTTAGTTTTTTAAAAAGGTGCTAGACTTTTGAAAACTACTTTTTCAGCAAGAGATTTCTGCACTCATTACTAATCCTTCTTCCCTTCCTTGCCCTTTTCTCATTCTTTCTCTCTAGAAATATTTGATTTTTACCTTGTATCTATCTTATTCTTGTATGTATTTTTGTATTTCAGTCTTTCTAGTTCCAGTAATCTTAGGGTCTTTTAACAAAAGTGCCATTCAAATGGAAATCCTAATGTTTCCCTTTAATTGCTGTTTATCAAAGGCTGTAGCAGCTGTGGCCAACATTCATATTCAGATTCATTTTGCTTGCTTTTAAAATCATAGTTAAAGAGTAATTTCATTGTCTGTTCCTAATTTATATTAACTTTCCTTGTTTTAATCATTTGTTTTGGTAAGTAACTGTTAGAGGCATGTCTTCTCTTCCCTTTCTTCCAAATGCCATGGTATAGTGGAATAAGTAGTTGAAGTTTGAGGTGATCTGTTCCCTAACCCATCCTGTAAATATCAATGCTAACAACAGTGTCTTGTGTTTTTTTTTTTTCTTTTTTTCTTTTTTTTTTTATCAATGTGCTTCTTCCTGTGTGAATAATTATGTGTCTAGAAACAGCCATGGAGTGATTTTGCTGTACTGAATGGGGGAAAGATTAATAGTGACATTTGGAAGGCAAGTATATTGTCAGATTTTAGAACCTTTAATACTATTACCCTTGTTTTTTGCATGGCAGTGGCTGTTTTTTTCCCCTTTTATTTTTCCATGAATGTCATTCATAACCTAGGCCAAAGTTAATGGGGGTACTGCTAGGGATGTCTAGCTCACAAACATGCTGCTTTTTCTGATCTTTCCACTTGGAATGGATTCAGTCTAAACTAGCAGGGCAACCACCATGATGTAACCAATAAGATGCCTGCACTGAATGAAATGCAGCTTGAGAAATATATGCATGCCTCTTTTCAACTTCAGCCAGAAATACTGTTGCTTCTTTGCAGGGAGGATTTAATTTCCCTTTGAGATTAGAAATAACATGATGGTGTAATTAATACTATTTCAATAGTATTAAAACTATTCTAATAGCTCTGCCTCTATCTGTAGGATCTGCATGCAGCCACTGTGAACCCAGACCCAAGCCTGAAAGAGTTTGAAGGAGCAACATTACGCTATGCCTCTTTGAAGCTCAGGTACAGTACTCCAGAAGCCTCAGTGGAATGACCAGCTCTGTTTTGTGTTGTGCTGTAATTTTCCTATGATTTTAAGACTGATTTGGTCTTTCTTTTTTTTTTTTTCCCCTCTAACAGAAATGGTCCACAATCTGATGATGATGATTCTTGTAGCATCAACAGTGATCCAGAAGCTAAGGTCTGTAAGATGATCTGTGATGCAATAATAATTAGAAATTTTGCAGTTGTAAACATAAACTTGCAAGGTGCAGAATGTCTCCTAATTTATGAAATTAACTGTACCTCTTCTCTTGCTACAATATGGATTGACCATGCACAACTAATTCCTTCAAAGGAATTTGCAGATTTAAAGCTTCGTTCAGTTTGGTCAGGAAAGTGTGACTTATTTTTAAATCGCCTAAGTCAGGAAATTGGATTTTAGAGTTCGAGATTCTACTTTCCAAGTGAAGTAACTGTCCTTTTGGACAACTAAGTGGGTTTTTCTCTATAGAGTTCTGAGTGAGAGAGGGCTTTGTCGTTTGTCATGGCTAGATAGTTTCCTGGGCATTCAGTGACAGAATTTGGTCTTTAATGTCAAGTTTGCCCCTTTTTAAAGTAGTCTTCCTTTTTAATGTGTTTGATTCAACTCACAGCTAATAACATAGAAGTTATCTTTTAGAAGAAGAGACTTCATATTTTAGAAGAGAGAATGCAACCTACTTTGAGAATGCAGTTACTAGAGAAAAATTGGACTGTTATGTCACCAAGCACCATAATTAGATCAGAGCCTTTACTGTTGTAGTCTAAGGATTTTGAGGAGAAAGAAGCAGCAGAAGGTTTTGAATGCTTGCATATATATCTCAAGACAAGATTTGTCTTGATAGTTTTGCCTTGTGCTTGCATCTGTTTTTAAGGATGTATTTAAATCTCTGTAATTGGAATCTACGTAATTTAAATGCTTTGGCTGTGCCGTGCACCATCAGTGACTGACAGGATCAGAAACTACTTATTTGCAGGAAGACAGTATGTAACAGAGTTAATAATTATAAGAGCATTAATGATGTATTTTAAGAGAGAAAAGAGACTGCTCAGTATGCTTAATTTTCTTTGTCATCTCAGTTATTTGGCTTATGATGTTTAAATCAGATGTCAATGAATGTGTTTTACTTGGCAGGCTGGTAGTTAAAAAAGCTAAGATTTCAACTTATTACAATGGCAAGAACTAAATTCTGAGCACAGTATGTGGAGTTGGAGAAGTAATAAACGTTAGGTAGCAGTCCTCAGAATTGTAGAATTCTTCCTTTTATGAGATGAAAAGTATCACAGAGAGGTAGTATTTTGATACGTCTATGACTCTTCCAGCTGATTTTCACTGAGTGTTTTTGGAGCTCTTCCTGCGTGGAGGACCATAGCAGTAGTTTTGTGAACAAGTAACTTGTGTCATCATCTCCCTTCCCTCTCTGGCTTGCTGTTTAACCCTGTTTTTATGGTACAGATGCATATCTGGTGTCTGTGAAAAGGGTCAGCCAAAAGTTTGTCCTCTTTTGTCTATCACAGCTTGTTTTTTCTCAGGTTTAGGCAAAATCATGCTGATAATGCCTAAATGGGTAATCAAAACTGAGCACTGAAACATTCACAGAAGTGATTGAGAGGAGCAAGACAAGAAATGGAGGAGAAACTATACATGTTTTTGGCTTTTTTAAAATCAGTTGAGTCAAAGCACCTTACCTTACCTGTGGATGTTGTGCCGGGGCAGTAGTGGGCCACGTGTGGTCCTGGGGGTGAAGCTCAGCAGCGCTGATGTTGCTGTGCAGCAGGACAATCTGAGGGCAGAGCTGTTCAGTGCATCTGCCTCTGCCCCAAGGACAGGAGAAGCATGACCATATGTCACAGGGATTGCAAATGGTCCAGAAACAGCCGGAAAGACCTCCACCTGTGGAAAATACTCTGGGATCTTTCATTCTCACATGGGAAGAGAGTGGGCTAGGTTGACTTCTTGCTAGTCCGTTTTACCTCAAATATTCAGAAACTGAAAGAAGTCTGCTAGGATTTGAAACTGATGACTTGGAAAATCAGATTTTTTTAGCCCCTTAGGCTCTCCCCTGTCATATTATGTACGTTAACTGGTAACTAATTGAAGCTTGCTTTTGTGTGTCATCAAGCACAGATAGTTCTTCGTTTCAGCATATGAGAAGTGTGCTTTTTTTAAACTCACTAAACTGTCTAGTGGAAGAATGTTTTAGGATGAGCTGTGTTGGAGATCTAAAATCTATTTAAACCTAATCGTGATATTGGTCAGTACATTTTGGGGTGGTGGGGGAGAGTAAAAAACACCTCTCTGACACTGAGTAATGCTGTATTTCAGCGAAGGGAACCATGCCACCTTGTGGAAAGCTGTAGTAATTGTCTTTGCCCGGAGTGTCAATTTCTGTAAAGATTGTAGCACTGTAAAAACATCCGTTTTGGGGAAAACATGTAACATAATTCAAGTAAGTCGTGTAAGAAAAGTGATTTATGCAGCAAAACGGTCAGGCATTCCAAATTGTCAGTAAAGAACCAATGTTTCTCTGTACATCATGTGTTTAAGATTCAGTTCATAGTTTCATGTCCCTGGCATCTGGTCAGGTTGTCTGCGCAAGGTCGTAAAGGGGAAGAGGAAAGAGGAGAATTATTACATCCAGCTTCTTGATTTCAGTAATTCATTTTGATAGGAATTTCTTGAAGAGGTGGCTCATTGCACTCAACAAGGATCCTAATTCTGCATGTGAAACATGCACAACTAGAAATGAGTTTTGAATTGATACTTCCCAGGAGACAGATCGTAACCTTCCTGCTTAATTTATAGAGCAATGCATGCCTTCCTAATTGAGTTTCAAGGAAGGTAAAAAGATGCTTTTACCAATCATGGACTGTAAATTTCTTCTTTTTTTTTTTTCATTGTTGTAAAATACAATGGCCACATGTAAAAGTATAGGAGGGTGCTAAATTTTTTCCTCATGGTCATGTATAGAAACTGAACCTCCTGGGAAACCTGTCACTGTCCCAAGGAATGGCATGAAAACTGGAAAGTCCATTTGACTCATTTTTTAATAAAACCATTTTAGAATGGCCCTGTTTGACCTGGTATTTGGACATGCTTTTATTCTTTCCTTTTTGTGTCAAGCATGTCTTTTCAAATTCCCTGTCCACAGTAGCCTGTTCAGCAGAGTTTTGCTTTTCCAGCCTAGCCATATGGTTTCAACTATATACCAATGTCTGAGAATGGGAAGAATGCATTTGCATCTGTGGAAGTACTAGGCATTTGCTCCAAAAGTCTTGTTTTCTGCTTTAGAAACCAGTAAATGCTCAGGATCTCAAAGGAAGAGGAGGAGATTATTTCCAAAAGGGATAGTGTCAGGAGATGCTGATACTAGGCTTTAAATTCAGTGATTAAGTTGTAGGTGAGTGAAAACATAGCTTGGAGACATGGAAAGTGAATTGATAATGAACTCCTGTGGGTTACCTGATTACCTGTTTAACCAGTTGGACTTCTTGGAGTAATGTGAGGGATGTTTTTGAGAAGCTGACTTGTGCCTGTTATGAATGGCCTGTAAATAGCACTATTGAAATAATTTTACAAAATACTCTCTGCCCTCCCTCCCCCCCCAAGATGTAATACCTCTATCTCAGCTGCTTTTCTTGCTATGGAGACAGGTATATGTGTTTTGGAGGCATTCTACATTTGCTTCTTTCTGGTCTTCTCCAGAAGCAAATATCCTGTCTAGACAGAGGATCATTTGTAAATTATCAGCTTGGGGATGGATGGGAATCTGATTTCTGATGCAAATGAAGACTTAAGCACAGTGGAGTTTTTGCCATGTCTAGTAATTCCAAGAAAGTATTTTTACACTGAACTATGTAATTTTCTCTCATAGTTGGAGTAGATTCTAAAATTTTTGGTGCAAACAGGGAGTATTCAGCATTTTCCAGCAGTTGCACCTCAGGCTGCATATAGTCTTCTAGGGATCACATGAAATGCTGAAGAAAGCCTCAATTCAATTAATGGACTCAAGTAAGTTAATTAAATTTGAGGAGTTTATTTCAGCTTAAGTCTACAAAAGTAGATGTAATCTAAAATAAAAATAGAGTATCTTCAACATTTTTTTCTTCTGGTATTTCTGCTTGGATTTTGGCATAGGTATTTGTGTCTTTCAAAACCAGTCTTTGATTTTCATTGTCTAGGAAATAGGAATAAAATCTTGAACCCATTCCTTTACTCTTCGAGGGAACAACAATATATAATCCCACGTATTAATCACAAGTTTGTTCTTAGGCATTTTGGTGGGTTTTTTTCTGCCCTGGCTAGTCTTACTGACAAACCGATTCAAGTATTACCTTCCTTTAATGGTCAAAAATCTTTTAATCTAAACTTTTTTAGGCCATTTTTAATCCTCTTGTTCTATTTTAGCTGACTAATAATATGTTTATAGCAGGCAATACTGTTTGTTCTCCACCTTAGTTTTATTAAAGTTAACAAGCCAAGTGCTTTTAATTATTCTTAATGAGGCTAGGAGGGTTGCCATCTTCTTACAAGTCCCTGTTTCCCTGAGTGTTGTAATAGCCCTGTGTTTTCTGTCTTTAACTTTTAACTGAGAACAGTCAGTTTTGTTGCCTTGGGTGGAGTTTTTCCAGGTCTTGATGGGTAGCTTAAAAATGTCCTTATTTTCTTTTGGAAAGTTCTTGACCATGATTGCTTTTACTTTTTCCACTCCTGATTAGGTAATCACTGTAGTTGCAATTTAAGCCATAATTAAAACCAGTGTTTATAAGAGTGAGAGTCAGAAAAGCTCTGATCTTCATCTCAGTAATATGAGTAGTACCTTGGTCAGGAGGAGGTAGTTGGTTGTTTTGTTGTTTCTTTCACAGAATTTTATTGCCAGTAGCTGAAAGTTTCTTGTCAACAGCAGAAGTTTGTGTTTGGGGATTGGCCTAAACAGTATGTATGTAGTTCTGTTAAACACTAAGGTACTGCCAATAGAAAAGGAAAGACTGTCTTTGAAGATAATGATTTTTGCATTGATGAAATGGTTATTGAAATGATTTCACAAAATGCAGGAAAGCAGATTATGTTCCGTGCTCATGAATTTTCCTTAAATGATATTCTTAAGTATTTTAAAATAACTATGAAGTTAAGTAGTTTTAAAAAAATTGATGCCTGCTTATCCTAGACTTTCAGAGGGAAGAGTGAAAACTTGGGAAGAAGATCTTTTAAAAAAAACAATGAAACAAAAACCCAGCCTAAAATCAAAATAATTTATTTGGTTTACTAAAATACACTGTACAAAGCATTTGCACTGGGCTGCCAGATTTCTACAGGACTGGGAAAAGAGAAGATAAAATATAGGAACACCTTTGTTTCAAATCAAAACAAAGTATCTTCTTGGCCCATAAAGTTCCAGTATTGGCAGTGACTTTGTCTGCCACGAGTCTGTTGGCCAGGAATTATTGTTGGGGTAGTAAGAACATAGACTTCAGCTGGAGTGCGGGAGGATGAACGATGCAGATGGGAGCTGTGTGGTCATGCTTTCCCCTTGGAGCAGCTGCTACCTTAGGAGTGCCATGAGTGGCCAGGTTGTGTGGGCAGTTCAGGTGTGCACAGCAGTGACCACTGTCCTTGTGGGGAGGCAGCTTCCCTGGCTGCCAGCTGGGTGAGGCGGCACTGGAGCCAGCGTACCCTGCCTCTGAAATCACAGCTGTGGGACACTGGGGCCTCCACGTAGTGGGAAACCATTTCCAATGTGAAACAGTGCTCTTACAAACTCTAGCTTATCTCCCAGGAAGTGCTGGCCACATTCGAGAAGACATTAATATACTTGATTTTGTTTTAAATTTATTTTTTTTAATGTCGCTGTTTCTTCCAGTGGTGGCAGTGTAAGAAGAGTTTTCTTTTGCTTCACTAGGTTGAAGTGCCAGTGTCATCTTCAGTACCGTTTCTCATGGAGGTGCAGAGTCCAGTTTTTCTTGGCCACAGACTGTGCACAACATCTTGCTGTATACAACCATTTCACAAACTGTGGTGGTTCAGCAGAACACAAGAAAAACCAAGCTGCAGCTCTAAGCAAATTTATTTTTTCTTGGAAGAATCTTCACTTTCTAGTATTTTAACGTTTCTTATTTTTAATTATTTTTATTCACAATTTACTCAGTGTTTTATGGTGCACTACAGTAAACTCTTTATGGGCTGGCAGTACTTTGTGTGTGATTGACAGAGGAGATCTCAGGAGTGGACAGGAACTGGGAGAAGAAGCAGTCTTCATCATACTCATGTGCCACAGGCAAAAGGCTCACGTTGCCATTCAGCAGACTGATGGATTCGGTGAGCAAGCAGCTCCCTGTTTAGTGCAGCCTGGGCTGATGTTGCTGGCAAACCTCCCTGTCAGCTCACCAGCATCTCTGCTAATACAGTGCAGAGGTAATCACAGCCTGCAGCCCTTCATACTTCCCACTTGAGACCGACCATTTCACCTCTAAAACAATATATAGCCTCTGTCAGCTTCAGTTTTAGAATGGCCTGTGGATTGTGAATTGCCTCTTGAATGTCTGTCATCGTGCTACAAAATGAACTGACAGATATTTTTGTATTTCTCTACAATTATTTACACTAGCTTGCCAGTTTAGGGCAGCTCAGGGAAAGAGCTTGTTCTTGTTCTAGTTTGCAATGTTACAATGTTTACCATTTCACTGCAGATTTTTAATGGAAAAAGTGCACAGCATGTATTTATGTATATGTATAAATATATATATTTGTTATATGTGGCACACATTTTGAAGTGAGCATGTTACAAATAACTAAGTTATTTGTCTGTTGTGGGCTTGCTGAAAGGTACATTTATAGAGGAAGTTAATTTAAAAATCAGTTAAGATGGAACATTATGTTGAATGACAGGCAATATTTAGATAGCTCTAGCCTGCATGTATATTTATTTTGTTATTAATTATACTTCTAAATTTCACTTTATAAAATGAGAAGTTTTCCTTATCAAAATTTCTTGCATTTCATCAAAGAGAAAAGAGAGTGGGAGATAAGTATTATCTCTTAAGAGATTTAAAAGCATGAGATAGGCCATACATCATAGTGCTGTGTTGCTTCTACATGGGTTTGCGTTATTTCATATGCATGAGGATGATGACTCTGTGGTGCTGCAGGGAGGCATCATGACAGTAAGTGGGTCCTCAAATATGGGAGGCCCACCATGGCTCAAGATATTGATACTGAATTTCATGCTTATTTAAGGGTTTTTTGAAGAGTAGGAATTGATCAACAGTGATTTAACTTCATTGACTTTGGATCTTGTTGTAAACATAATTTCTGTGGAAAAAAATTATTTGTAATAATGTTGCTTCTAAAGAGACACGAAATTCTAAGTTTAATGAAGCTAGAAGGTTTTTATCCATTGATTCAGTTAAAGTCAGGAGTTCACTTAAAGTTGAAGTCTTTTTAGGGGGGCATTGTTTGGACGTTTTGTTCTGGTTTCTTTTAAATTTGGATATCGTGTATCCTCCCTTTGAAATTACACATCACAGTACTAAATAAAGTAGCGCTGACTGCATTAGAACAACTTACATCTATCAGCCTGAAGAAGAGTCCACATCAGGAAAATGCAGCTTTTAAGGTTAAAGTTAGAAAGTGCAGAGCATTAGTTTTAAAGAAATGGATGCACGTGTTCTTTTCTGCCTTGCAAGCTCCTGCAGGGCTTGTCTTTACTGACAAAGCATATATGTGTTTGTTGGGGTTTATTTTTGTGTGCTGCAGATTAGCAAAATCCACTTGAGTTATCCTAACGGTTCAGTTACTCTGCGAGATAGACCCTAATTGAAACATCCTGTATTAGTTTCCAGTGAAAAATAGACTGCCTTTTCCTCACTGAGGAAGCATGTTTTTTATTTCACTGTATTAAAATGAAACCCAAAACACCCTTAGCTCAAAGGAAATCCATAACCCCATCCCTTTAGGCTATGAAGTCAATGTATCTGCAAAGCATCTAAAATCAAAACCTCTTCTTTACTGAGAAGACTGGAGTAAAGGATAAGGTGATTTTAATTTCTTCTTCAGAGTTACCAAGGGTGTTAGAGAGTAGGAGTGTCCATTCTATTTTTTGCTCAAATGACTATATTTTCTCTTGATTCAGAAATATAATAATAAGAAATTGGGATTCAAAAGATCTTGAACCAGCACAGTGGTCCTGCAACATTTTCTTGCCTTGAAAGAGCAGGTTTGACCTCTGGCTGTAAACCAGTGGGAACCACTGAGACAGAAGTATTAAGCTCAAAACAAGAGAGGGACTTTTGTCATCCTACACATTAGAGTCTGTGAGTCTGGAAAAAATGAGACTATAGTGGCTTGGAGAATGAGTAAGGGACTGTGAGAGCAGAGAATTCAATATTGACCTCTTCTGGAGAAGTAATTTATTGTAAAGGTTGTTTTATACTATTTGTAAAGTCCTAATATTCTACAGAAGTTTAATTTATAATCATCTGCTTGAAATAGCATTTACTAGTGATTTCTGAATTCTTTTGTGACCCGAATATCTGTGCTTATTTTTGTATTGCATGTGCATTCTCAGCAACAAGACGAACTCCAAGAGAAAACTGGAAATGTTCAAAAATTGTATTAGTAACTAGGAACTTTTATACTATCAGTATTTCTCTGAGAAAATGGATGCACTGCAGTGTATTCATGTCAATTAAATAGAAGTGTTTGCTTGTTCATTAATTGCACAGGATCTCTTTATTCTTTTCTTACTCGGTCTAGCTTTGATCTTCTCCAGTATTTCCATCTTTCTCGATGTGTAGCAGACAAATATACTGGAACATAGTTCCTCCGAATAGACTGGCTGTATGTTATGATACTTGATCTTCCAAAGCATAAAATAATGTGATAGTTTGTTTTATTTTCAAACTGTCGAAGAAAATGTAAGTGAAATTTTGAAGATTATGTTGGCTGCATAACAAGTGGTTAATTATGTGACCTACATGTTGTGTTCCAGGCACAAGCCTGCTCAGTGGTCTATGATAAAAGGCCTTATTAAATACTATAATGATTTATGAATGTCTGCAGACAGATACAACCTTTAAAAAGGAAAAGCATAAAAGGAAACAAAGGAAACTGCTCCAAATCAAGTTCTGTAGTCTCAGAAGTAGAGAAGAAATAAGTAACATAGATTTAAAGCTTCAAGGCAAACATACTTTTGATACAGATGTTCCTGGTGGCTGCCAACAGCTGTGTAATACAAAAAAAATCTGTCCATGATCTTGTAATGTACAGTAGTTTGTTCTCAAACTGATGTTCTGATTAGTTTTCTCCCTATAATCAGATCTTTTCTACCCATGCCCTTATGCCCCATCCATTTTCCAGTACTTCTTTGCCATCAATTGTATACAGTTGACCTCTTGTCCTCTGTTTAGTAGAGGATTTGGTTTTCTTGATATTTTTATTTTCTTTAATGGTACCTGCTTAGCACTGCATGAGGCAACAGCTGGAGTGTGCATTTGCGTATGTGCAGAGCCTGGTCACAATTCTGCATTCCAGCCAAAGCACTTTCCTTTTGGAAAAGCTGCTGCAAAGCAGAACCCTACCCTGTGGTGAAGGTTTTGCAATGCCAAAGAGCAAAAGTGTAACCTGTGGTTTGTTCATTTCTTCAATCCTAAAGCTTCCCACTTTTAGGTGATGTTTTGGATCAGAGCTGCACTTCTAGAGAGGTTTATGGCTCTTTGCAGAGTTTGGATGACAGCATTTATGAGTATGGTTCTTAGGTTACAGATCATTAACTGTGAAATGTTAATTGGATTTGCAGCCATGCAAACATAAGTTCCCCAGAACTGTAAAACCAAGCAGTGATACATGTGTTTACATTTTTGTTTATCTGTCTTTGCATGGGGTAGCATGTGATAAGGTGGCCTTTTTTTTCCTGGGTATTTTCTTTGCACAATATCGTGTGTAGCCAGTCAAGATAAAAAATGCAAGATTATTAAATTTGATGGTTTAAACGACATTTTTTACTTCACTTCTCCCAGCCACACAGTGTTTATGCTAACATCTTTGATCTTTCCAATCCCAAACAGCGGTGATCCAAACACAGTATACGGTTCCTAAATCTCTTTCATCCTGTTGTATTTATCAACTCTGGCTTTTTTCAAACCTGTTGTTCTTTGCCGGCGCTTGAGCCCAGGGGCTAGCAGACACTGTGACTAGGCACAGGAAGCTTTCTCTAACAGAGAAAAGAAATCAGGTAGACTACCATAAGCCAAAAGTTGCATTGGGATTACCTTGAAATTACCTGAATTGTGACAGGCCAAATTATGACTTGCCAGTAATTATCTGTGAGCCTTGAGTAGAGGTGCTTAACAAACTGGTGTTACCAGGATTGTTTGTTTTATTGAGCTCACAGACTCCTAATTAAGAAGAGCTGCACTCTGGTTTTCAACTCAGTCTGGTTTGCCTCTAGATGTTAGTACCAGAAGAAAACAGGTTGCATTAGCAAAACTCTGTCAGGTCAAAGGAAATACTTTGTCTCTTGGTTGTAAATGTTGGTGGGAGCCAGGGAAGCGTGATGCTGCATTAGTGTGTTAGAGGATTAAGCAATCCCGCTGTCATAACTAACTCAGCTAGCTATGGTCTAAAAATTAGGTCACATCTCATTGGAGGCACTAGGTGGTTTCTTTCGTCTGGGTTTTGTGCTCTTTTGTTTTAAAGAGAACCTCTAAGTCAAACAAAGGGGGGGAAAAAAAGCAACCAACAGTAAAACATGAAGTGGATTCTTACAATCCAGCTACTGGGAATATGCAGAGAGAGACAGAGATGGAGGCATGCGTGCTGGCTGCCACCTCTCTCCCACCCCACAGGTGTGTATTTACATACTGATGCTGAGTAAACTGTGGTATAGATGATGTTACCGAGTCTCCTGTTTTCTAGTTCTGAAATCTGCATGACGATCTGCTGTTATCAGCACCTGTATTCAGTTAACCAGAAAATAGGAGGTTTTTTGATCTTTAGGTGTATTTTGAGCAAAAAGAAGTTTATTTTATGTATATACTCAGGTACATGGGTTTCTTTGTGAGTGGGATGTTGAGTCTGGGCTTCACTGAGAGGTTTTTGTTTGCAGTGAGTCTTTGGGAAATTGGTTTGTTTTCATGAAACTGTACTGAAGCATTTTGTTTGGGTTGTGGTAAGGGCTTCTTGTGAAATACACAAAAAAAACCTTGCCAAGTGCCAGAAGTCAAGGGATTTTTCTCAGGCCTACCTAGCTTGGAAGCACCAGAAGAGAATGGAAGAGGGAAAGGAAGCCAAGCCCTTCATATGGGGGGGAATATGTGGGGCAGACAAGAGTGTCCCGTTCAGCTTTCTGTACTGTGATGATAGTGGGCTGAAGAAATACAGTGGATGCCACTGCTGGAGGATTTTAAACATAGAATAAAAAAGACCAGGAGAAAGAATACCAGAACAGTTCATCATCTTTGCTAATAAGAGATTTACCTGCTGTCGGTTTGAACTGATTGTCTTTCACCATTTTTGGCCTTAATGTGCACACTGTTCAGTGCAGGGACTGTATAGGTTGGATGAGGCCCTGAGCAACCTGGTCTAGTGAAAGGTGCCCCTGTCCACAACACAGTAATTAGAACATGATCTTTAACCATTCCAACCCAAAGGATTCTGTGATTCTATATTTTCCCTTGTGTTCAGAAAGCAGCTAAAAAATTGCAGATGTAGTTAAGATACGAAGCATAATGAGGAAACAGTATGCTTGTGGTATATATTTAGTTCTTCATCTGTCTTATGATTTAGACAATGGTTCTCTATGATAGTATTCTGCTATTCAATTTAATATTTAAATACTTTTTTTGAAAAACCCTTTCTCCTGGTACAGTAAAAAGCAGTGTTTTTAAAGCTTGCAAAGATAAATATTTAAATACCCCAGTGGATATAGTAGCACTTTCATCAAGATTAATGAGCATTTGATGTGCCAGAAGCAAGTCTGTAATCTTAAGATTAGATGACCATAATAGTGGCTAAAAAATGGATATTTTAGTATTTGTGTAGCCCTGAAGTGAAGAGCATCCCTGAGTGATGACTCTTCTCATCTCCTCTTTCACCTTCTACTTCATATCCCTTTAGAACTGAAGTCAGCACTTCCCTGGGTTTCCAGTGGAGCTGGGTCAGGAAGCAGTTGGGAGAATTTGCATGTTGATTCCCTTCTTAGCAAAGCAAAAGAAAAAAATAATCTGGAGGCATAAAAGGCTTTAATTTTTTATTCACACTCACTAGACAGTTTTACACAATTGCAGAATGTGTTTGCTGTCTGATGCTTGAGATGGGATGCATCATTAGTGACTCATTGGAGTAGGTACCAGAGTTACCTTAGGTTAGCCTACCTAAGCAGGCTCTTAGGCTGGATTTCTGGCATGGCAAAGGGAGCTTGGATGGGTGTGTTGTGCAGAGTGAAAGAATGCTGAAGGAGGAGAGAAGTTTTAAAGGAAAGAGGGAGAAACTCATTAATTTTTTTACCCAGTGGTGAATTTTATTCCTCCCTCAGTTTGCTGAAGTTGACATATTATGCATATTTCAAATACCTTGGTGTTTTGGGGTAGCTTTTTTGAGGACATTCTTTCCCAAATGGCACACCAGTGATGGTATGTGAGCTTGATCTACTCACTGATGTCACAGCAGTTTTTAAAAAGTGGCAAATGAATATTCAGTGTTAGCTTTTGAACTCTGAAGCTGATTTCTTTATTGCACTTCAAGAAGAAGGATTAATTTGTAACTCCAGCACCTGCTGTTGCAGCTGCTGGGTTCCCAGCAGTTATCAGTGCTGCCTGCCTTCCTGCAGCTCCCAGGATCATTGCTTTCCTGAGGACCCGTGGGATGCTGCAACAGCAAGGAATGCTCTGTGGCACAAGGCGGCAGCACTGGACAGTGAGTATTAGTCTACTGTTGCTGAACCTTTAGGGACCATCTTAAGTACATGGTGTGTCTATTACGGTGGCTGGTGGTGCATTTTTGTTTGAGAGTGAGACACCTGTAATGTTCTCTGGAAGAAGTCTTGGACTCATAGACAAACTCCCATTGACTTTGTGTGGGGTCTCTATTTGTCTCACCATAAAGCCTGAGAGCAAATGTGTGTGGGTTTTTTTTAATCAGAATTAAAAAAGAATTTGTTCTCTTCCCTAGTAGATGTAGGATAGGGATGGTGCCATTCAGTTTCTCCAGTTTTGTTTCATTTGCAAAAAGCACCATATGTGCAAAGTAACGTCACCTTGGCTTGTTCTGCCAACTGAGTGCTCTGGTTGGCTAAACTTATTTCTGCTAATAAAATGTATAATTAGAGTGTTTGGGTTTAAAGGTAACTTTCAATTTCTCCTAGAACTCTTGCTTTCCTCTTATGGTAGCTTATCTTTTTCTTGGTGCTTTGAATTTGTTATTTTTTGCTACCTAGTTAAACTTACTGTAGAAGTGACTGCTGTAATTCACGAAAAGTGTGATTTTCTGGTTAAAAGCCAGACAGTGAACGTGTATCTCAGAAGAGACATAATCCACTTGTATTTTCTTTCTTTTCACTTAGAGCTCTAGATCCCAAATAAAATTTCAATTCTACTACATCAATAGTGTGCTTTTTCATTTGTGTTTCTGTTTCTGTGAGTCCTGCTACTTACTGCTCCCTTGTTTCCTTCTTTATATTAAGCAAAGGTATTTTATTGGAAAGCATTACAGTTGCCTCCACAGATACTTTCATAGCGAGTCATGCATTTTTCTTCATTCCTTTGAATGTTTTCATCTTGCCATTCACAAATTATGTTCTCATTTACTTATCTTTGAGCATAAGCCTGTCTACAAGGCTTTAATTTTGTTTCTTTTCTAGCTGGGAATCCTTAACCTTAGCTGTCCAGTTTCTGTTGCATGACAGATATTTTCTGATTTCTCTTCAGTGCTTTGCTGTGCGATCACTGGGCTGGGTAGAAATGGCCGAAGAAGATCTGGCTCCAGGAAAAAGCAGTATTGCTGTGAACAATTGCATCAGACAACTCTCTTATTGTAAAAATGACATCAGAGACACTGTTGGCATTTGGGGAGAGGTAAGAACAGGGTGAACTTTTCCTCCTCTTGAAACATCCCTCTCATGTCATAAAACCTCTTGAAAGAACAGCTCTGTAGACAGCTATGTCCATGCTCTGTGTTTGGAATTTCCCTATCCCAGGTGACACTCACAAAAATTATGAAGTGTTTCAAGAAATGTGTTGGCTCTTGTGTCCAAACTGCTCAGGACAGCAGATGCCACAAAGATCTCACCTTCATGTTTACATCTCTTCTAGTGCACACCTGTGCAATGACAGTATTGGGGACACACAAGCCAAACTGTTGAAATTCAGTGAAAGTCTTCCTCCTGAAAAGAAGTTTGAGAGTGGTGCTTTAGGACAGCATTTTCAGAGGTTTCCCTGTGACAGAAGGCTTTAAGGAAACCCAGACTGGCATGATCTGTCCTTCTGAAATGTATGATAAGATTGGGACTGATGGACAGATGGCTTATTTTAAGATTATTATTTTATCAGTGTTTCAGAAGGAAATTAATTGTATGTCATTAGTCTGTCTTCTGTTTCCTCTCTAATAATTCTTCAGTCTATGCACTGGTGTCATCCAGTTTTGAAGGATGCCAAATTCCCACTCACTGAAGGAAAAACAGAGCCCAGCTCTCTTGGTTTGCAGAAAGGTCAGTGCACCTTCATTAACTCAGCCATGCAAGCTCTGTGCTTGTTAAATTGGCAGCAAAAGCAGGCTAGGGCAATGGGAGCTCAGGAGGAAAACTGGAGGAAGCTTGAGATTCTATGGTGTGAAAAATAGGTTTGCTGGGCACAGATGAAATAGTGGAAGATAATGGAGGGATCAGTGAATGAAACAAGAAAAGAAAAGGTAGAATGTACGGACTGCATAGGAGACAAAGACACAGTAAAACATGTTTGTGATTTGATTGTTTACAGAAGAACTTAAACTAAAGTCAACTCTCTATCTCTCTCCTGACATGTTTGCAGGGGGGTCACACTAATGTGGATTTGCCATACAGGATCTGAATACGAAAGTGACAAAAGATTGAATGTTTCCTTATGTGCTCTAAGAGAAGTGGCACTGCCAAATATAAAAGAAATTTTTACGAAAGACTTTTCTATATAAGTAAAAATTTTAGGAAAACTATCATTCAGTGTCCCAAGTTATTGTTGCAATCTAGTTCTCAAGTCCAGTGTCCTGGCTATAACCACAGCAATGCTGAGGCGCTACAGAGGAGCAAGTGCCTCTTTAAAAATTGGAATTATGTTTAAAGAAACATGTTTATAGTGTTCTGTCTAGTTGAAGTAATTTCAGAAGGATTTTTCTATGTAAGAAATATATATTGTACATATAAGTAAAGATTTTCCTTTTTTCTTACATCTAGGAGCAGGTTTATTTGGATAATATAGCTAGACAAGCAGTTAAGAGATATGTCAGTTATGGACTTTGGACTTACTGCTCATCCAAGGAGGGGAAAAACCCCAGTGTCTTTCCATGTTTGTAACCTCACTCATTTTCAAGATGACAGAACTTTGATGAACCTGAACTATATTGTTTACTTTGAATTTATGTGCTTGTTTTTCTTAAAGAGTTAATGTTCACATTTTCCCATGTTTCTCTCTGTCAATTCCATTGTTCTTTGTTGGAAACCCTTAGAGGTTTTTAAGCCAAACTGGTGAAAAGTTTTGGTCCTTTTGAATGCATGCTTTAATTAATACTGCTGTTCATTAAAAAAAAAATCAGCCTGACAAAACAATGGAGACACTGTGCTTGAGTAGGTGGTTCCTGAAGTAAATTGTCTTCTTAATTCAAAAAGAATTCATTACAATCAACCACATTTTTCTGCTTACAGTGTGAGACCTCAAGAGTGATTTGGAAGTGGCATGTTCTAGAGAGGAATCTGAAAAAATTGTGCTCTGTCACTGACATATCAGATGGAGCAATTATAGCAGAAATCTATTATGAAACTCGAACTGATGACTGCAGATAGGGGTTTTAAGATTTCCTAAAGATTACTTTAGCTCGAATGTAATGGAACTGAAATTGGGGTTAGGACCATCCCCAAGTTTTCATAATTTAAAAAGCCACAAAACAAAACACAAAAACTCCTATACCCTGGTTAAAATCCTAACCATGCATAAGCTTTGTTACTTGCTTTAATGTGGGATTTCATGCCCTTTGCTCATAAAGAATTTCCCTGTAAATTTTGAACTTCTACTGTTCTGTAACATCTCAAAAGAAAAATGCCGCTCATCTCTTTGTGTTGCTCTTTTGCCATATGTTGTATTTCTGTATGTTTCAGTATCACTTACAGGAAAAAGATATATTCTTGCCACTGTCCTGCATAGCGCAGCCTGTAATACTTCCTGGAGGTCTTCTGGGCTTGAGCCTCTCTTTCCTGTATTTGCTTTCCCTGCATAGTTCTTCCCCTTCCTCATATCAGACTATCAGATCTCTGCAGCTCTTCTGCAGGCTGAGGCTTTAAAGCGTGTGCTCAAGCTCCTAGTCTGTCTAAATGATTTCTTTTAGCCCTATGCAGTATTTTCATCTCTAAAGTAGCTTTTGTATAATAAGGCTACAGAATTTAGCAAAATATATTGTTTCTGGCTGCAGACAAGCTATCCCTTGAGCATTGCAAGGATAATTTCTCGTGACTTATGTTGCTTATTTGCCCATTCTCCAAGTCCTTTGCAGCTAATTTGAATTCAGTTTCGTTACTCTAATCCCAGTATATTTTGCATGATGAACAGATTTTCCCTTCTTGTAAATTTTGTTCAAATATACAACGAACATATATAAGGTACACAACAAATAAGATATACAAAATAAGATATACGACCTATTGCTAAGTAGAAAATGGATACGAAAAGCAATCTTTGTGTCACTTGATAGCATTCTTCACACAGTCTATTTACTGCTTCTGACCTCCAAGCAAATTTCTCCCACGTTTTCTTTGTGATAACTCTGTTTTCTGTTTGCTTTCCTTCATCATCCTGGTCTGCCTGGTGTGATCCTGGCTTTTGTGTTTTATTTCACATATTTCTTTGCCTGTGTGCTGTTAGCAGCTCAGTGCTGCCGGTTTGCTCCATTTTTGTGCATGACTCACAGCTATGTCTGTTTCTGCTTCTCTAGCAGCAGCCATACATCCAGCCTTGCATCTCTGACACAACTGTACTTTTCCAATCAAGCAAAATATTCTAGCATTGGCATCATATATACCAGGTGTCCCCAACATCTCCCACGTCCCTCTTGGCACTTGCACTGCCAGCTGTGTGTCACAGCTCCCCTTTGAATCCCTGATAGATCTGGGGCTGGGAGAGGAGGTGGGCAGTGCCTGTCCCTTGCTGTCTTGCCTACAAACTGTGGCAAAAGGCCCTCCCAGAGTGACATGAATGTATTTCTTAGGCATAAAATTAGACATCATTACAACTTGAGCCACTGTAGCTAAGCGGGAAGAGGGTTTCTGTGTCACTGTGGTGAAGAAAAGGTCATTTTTGAAGCATATGTTAGTAAGAGTCAGACCCTTTCCATTCTTTCTGTTCATTTTTAGAATCTGGCACAGTGGAAAGGAAACAAATTACTATATATTTAGCTGTTAGTTTCCACCATCTTCTTCTGATTGGCTGGAGCTTGTCTTACCTCTCAGCAATACATCCAGGATCATTTCTGCAGTGTCTCTTGGTCTGCAGAGTATGTGTACATCCTCCAAGCAGAGAGCTATTACATATGATAGAAGAGGCAGCAGACCTATTGCAAATACTAGCAATAACTTCTAGATTAGTGTTTGTAAATTAGTATCAAAAGGAAAATTGTTTCTAAATTTGTTCCATATAAGAGAAAAAAGCATTATCTTTGTTCTTACATGCCAGAGGAATTGGGGAGAAATCCTGGCTCCAGAATTCTGCAGTCACTAGCAGAATTCACATTCTGGTCTCAATGCTAGGTTTTCCCCTTTAATCATTCTTCAAAGGAAATTCTGTCAATCCTTTGACACATACAAATTGCTGTCTGTTCCCATAATCCATTGGTTAACGTTTATGGAAGCAAAACACTTTGAAGGAAGAAACTCATGAGTACATTCTACTATTATGAGACACTATGACCACTCATATATTGGGACGAATTTACTGAAGAAAAGATAAATACGTAATTTGTTGAATAACTCAGTAGCTTGGGTTTGAACAAGTTGCATTTAAAATACATCAAAGCTTTTTGTGATTGGCATTGTTTAAAAATATAGTAAAAAGAATGCATTTTATATCTTTTTCATGCTAGAAGTATAAGAACTTGTTTTCAATTGCTCTTGGAACAAACCAAAACATTGAGTAAACTAAAAGGAAGCAAATCTGAACAGCACAGGCATAGCATCTTGAGCCCAGTCAGTTTGAGAGGGGGATGTACTGTGTAACTGTACTTTGTCTGGAGTTGCAGGGCAAAGACATGTACCTTATACTGGAAAATGACATGCTGAACCTGATTGACCCCATGGACCGCACAGTTCTGCACTCGCAGCCCATTGTGAGCATCAGAGTCTGGGGTGTGGGGCGTGACAATGGTCGGTGAGTCTTTGCTCTCCTTATCCCTCTTTACTTGGTGCTGGTTTGGTCTGCTGATACAGAGCACACATAATTCTGTTCCAGGGACTATGGGATGGTGGGTGAATTCTTACTTTTCTTGCTGCTGTTGCTTTTTAAACTCTGCCTTTCATAGTGTATCATTTATATGCAGTTTTGCTAAACCTGTATTGAACAAAGGTTTGAGATAAATTCATCAAAGTGCATAAAACTGTACACACAACATTGTTTTGTTCCAGATATATGTAATAATTCTAGTATAAAAGCATGCTTTCAAATATGCCCCATAGTATGTTTCTCCTGGCTGTGTGAAAGCATTTCTTAACTTGGTGGTCCAAGTTAAATGCACCACCTATCCTCTGACTGTATGTGTGTTTCCACTTTCTTGAGATATTTGATGAAGAAAAAAGTTGGATTGAGGAAAAAATAATGGCTTTTAAGCCATTACTATTACTTCTAGCTCTTGATGGAAGAAAGTCCCCAGGGGTGTTGCAGAAAACTAAGGTTTGTCCCTGAAATGTGACTGCCTGGGAGCTGAATTTCTTCCTTTCTGTAGGGACCAACCAGGAGTGTATGCTAAAGGCCTTCGTGCCCTGGAGGCAGTCTTTCCTTAGGTTTCCTTCCTGACTGCTCTTCTTTTGGTACCATCCTTCTTTGTCATGTAACATTGCTGTGGAAATGATTGTGAAAGTGACTTATTTGGATCAGGGCAGTGAGCTGTCTCCCCATTCCACTGGGAATTTTGACCTAGCAAAAACATTGCCATTCATGTGGAGCAAGTCCAGGATCTTAGGACAGTACCCATCCTGACACATGAGTAGTAAGGATTGAATAACACTCATAGAGTGTTATTCACAGCACAGCTAAAGAATAACAGCAATAAGCTGCTACTCTTTCATGTCGATGTTTTATTATGGCCTAGTGGCTTTCTATGATGGAATGATGGTATCAGTGGACAAAGGAAGGTTACAGGTGTCATTTATCTGGACTTCTACAAAGCCTTTGAGTGGTCCACCACGACATCCTTTTCTCTGAAGTTGCAGAGAGATGGATTTGATGAGTGAACTGTTAGATGGATAAGAAATTGGTTGGATGGTCACATCCAGAGGGTAGTGGTCAGTGGCTCAGTGTCCTGATGGACATCAGTGACAAGTGGTGTCTCTCAGGGGTCCCTACTGGGGCAAGTGTTGTTTGGTATCTTCATTAATGTCATAGGATGAAGGGATTGAGTGCACGCTTAGCAAATTTGCAAATGACATGAAACTCAGGGGTGCTGTTGACACAGGATAAGATGCCATCCAGAGGGACCTGGACAAACTTGAGAAGTAGGCCCATGGAAATCCTATGAGTTTTAACAAGACTAAGTGCAAGGTGCTGCATCTGGGTTGGGGCAGCAGGCTGGGGGATGAACAGATCAAGCTCAGCCCTGCCAAGAAGGACCCCGGGGTAGATGAGAGAGTGGACATGATCTGGCAATGTGCACTTGCAGCCCAAAAAGCCAAATGTGTCTTGAGCTGAATCCAAAGCAATGTGGCCAACAGGGCAAGGGAGGTGATTCTGCCCCTCTGCTCTGGTGACACCGCACCTGCAGTGCTGCAGTCCAGCTCTGGAGGCCCCAGCACAGGAAGGACAGTCAGCTGTTGGAGCGAGTTTGAGGTGATCAGAGGGATGGAGCATCTATCCTGTGAGGGAAGGCTGAGATAATTGGGATTGTTGCCTTTCAGTACCTGAAGCGAACTTACAAGAAAGATGCGACAAGACTATTTACAAGAGCATGTAGTGACAGGACAAGGGGGAATGGGTTCAATCTGAAGGCAAGTAGGTTTAAGATAGACCTTACGAAGAAATTCTTTACTGTGAATGTAGTGACAATGCTGTAACAGGTTGCCCAGAGAAGCTGTGAATGCCCCATCCCTGGAAGTGTTTAAGGCCAAGTTGGATGGAGCACTGAGCAACTTGGTCTCATGAGAGGTGTCTCTATCCAAGGCAAGGGGCTTGGAACAAGGTGATCTTTGAGATCCCTTCAAGTTCAGAGGCCATTCTGTGATTTTCAAGATACTTGCAGTAGTAGGAGGTTATGTTGTCTCTGACTTTTGGTGGGAAATGTAATTTCAAACCTGAAAAATCTTTCCCAGTAAAAGATTTTCTGAAACTTCTTTGATCTTCCTCAAATATTCTGATAATCAGTGGCTAAATTTTCTAAAGGAGAGGTGACCCAATTCCATCTTTCTAATTCTTTAACTTTTATAAATGATTGATGGTTGGAGAGAGTGGGTTAACTGTTTTTTAATTGGTGCAGATTTTTGAGAGGTCTAAAAGGGGCAAATCCATTTTGAAATGCTGGGAAGTAAAAAATGTTAACTTCTTATGAATAAAACATTAATGTGCTTTGTTCGCGTTAGAAAATGGTTGCATTGCACATTTCCCTTCAAGTCAGATTTTGTAGTAGCTTGCTAGTTTGGTCAGAAAATAAATGGAGCATCTTAAAGGGCACCAAAATGTGATGTAGCTTTACAGAGTAAATGAAGCCAGCTGTAATTTTTATTTTTTTTAAGCATTTGCAGTTCTTTTTCCATATACTTTTCTTTGAAAAATAATTCCATTGTGTTGTTTATAAAAGAAGACAATGGGCCATATTTCTTCAGGCTGGGTGCCAGCTTCTCCTAAAGACAGAACTGGTCACAGAATCATGGATGTTTTAAGGGAACATTTTAAGAGAAACATGCCTTTTGCTATCATGTGGCACTAATAATGTTGTCATCTTTTGGTGAAATGTGTCTGGGGCTGGGAGGCAGTAACAGATTCTTCTAGATGTAGGACACGAGTTGTTGGGAAAGGTTGTGTGTGTGCAGGTCATTCTGTCTGCGCTGATTTACAGATCTGCCATTGTTACCAAAAGCTATATACAGGGCAGAGGAAACAGCATCTCTGATCCCAATCCTGCCCGTTTTCATGCCATATCTGAGGGTCAAATATGAATTCCAGTTCTGCTGGGACTTCTGGTGAAACTCCTGTCTCTATTAAGAAAAAAGTTTAATTACGGAATACGTGGGAGAAGTACTGATGCAGTTTAAAAAGTACTAGTAGCAAGAACCCTCCAGATAAATCCAGTTCTCCCTTTTGGTCATAAAAAGTAGAAGCTTTCTTAACTGTTTTCCTGAAAAGAGGTGGTTTTTGTGACATTGACAATACAGAGAACCTGACAAAGCAAATAAACTGATGTTTTTTCACATTTCTACTGTCAGCAGTGGGAATGGGCCTTTCTGTGTTAAAAGGGAACATTTCTTGTTTCTAGAGAACATGACTTTTCTGGATCGGTTGCTGTAAGTAACAGCAAGAAATAGTTTATTAAAGTTTAATATATATTGTGTTTATGTACAAAACACAAAGTCAAAACTAGCATTAATGTTTCATTTGCTGGCACAATGTTCTTAGCCCCTTTTATTAGAATATGGGTTTTTTTCATCTAAAGAAGTTTGATTTCAGAGCTTTTCTATTCTTAGCTCTGTCATAATTTTAATAGGTGCTTCTACAGAAATTTCATGTCCAGAATTACTTTCAGGACTGAAACCTACTCTTTTTGAAATTCAATTTGTTCAATGTTTTATTGACACGTTTTTAAAAATAAGATTGTAGGAAAAGCAGTGTAGCTATTATTTGTAAGTAAACTCAGACTGTGTGTGATGTTAAATAGCAGAAGATCCAGAAGACAAGCAGAACAAACTTATAACTGAATAATCAGATGTACAGTGTGTTTTGGGTATAGAAATGTTTAGTCTAGGAAACATGCTTCAAAGGGTAGCATAAATGATGTAGCATTTGCTGAAGAAGCACTAACAAGAAAAAAGCATTTGGTGATGGGAGAACACAAGCTGAGAAAACCATATTGTTGAGCTGGAAATTGCACAGCATCGCTTTTCGTGTATATATTAGCACACAGTCTTTGGGCTCATCCTGGTACATTCGACTATTGCTACTGAAATGAGAAATACCAGAGCCATTCACTGACTGCAAAAGCAGCTTTCCCTGATTATGAGTTTGCCATCATCAGGAAAGAAGTGAGGCGATCTCACTTTTCTGCTTTGGTGGATTTTAAGCATCCACAAAGTTGATGAAATCCCAGTTTCTGGGATGAGGGTTTTCCAGAAGTTGTGGCACTTGACTTTTTTAATTAGCTGTATCCTCCAGTTCAAGAACCTGTATAAAAAGCCATATTGGATTTGTTGTGAAAGGTAGTTTTTAAATTTTAAGATATTGTAGAAATGTGTATTTCCCCGTATTTTGATCTATTGAACCTCCAAACGATCTGCAAGTTCTCTTTTTAACTCTCTTTTGCTTTTACTAATTTATCTGGGTAGTTTTTGCTTTGGAAGATGAAGAGGTTTTCTAATGACACCTGACCAGATGATTTTCTAAGTTATGCCATAATGAAAGATTGATGAAATACAGAGATCTGCTGATGAAAGTTTAATCTGAGGATGTGTCTGCTAACTCACCTCAGGCAGAAACGTCTTCCAGGAGACTGTAATCACTTTCTCCATATGTTACATTAATATCCTGATCTCTAGAGTTTCTTATTTAACAATCCTGTGATAAGCAAAGGCTTCATCATTTTTGTGTAGTGATTTTTTGCTTTGAAAACTAGTATCCCTTGTTTTCTATTAATCAGTAAAATGTTTGATTTTTTAAAAAGGCTGGAGCACCTTCAGAAAATCATGAACAAAAGCAGGCTCTCACAAATTGGTAGTTATGCATGTGTATATGTGTACACTCTGAGCTCCTCTGTTTGATACATATATATGGGCATTAAAAGAAAATAAATGTACTGTATATGCACAGCCTTTTGAAAGGCTTAGTTTCTTAGGTAGTATCTCATGATTTTTAAAAGTTAAAGCCAGTGTGTTGTGTGCAGTCTTTCTCTCCTGCTGTAAGGAAAACAGAGCCACAGTGATTCATTCAGTATTCTTTGTAAATAAGAAAAGTCCTTACAGTTGCAGAAATAGTTTGATTTCAAGGTCAATAAGGTCATTGTCACATGGAGGTGTCACGGGTGTATCAGTGAATAATTGTCAGTGCTGTGTTTGTTAATGAGCCACACGTGCCTTGTTTTTCTTCCTTGCCATTAAAAGCATGTTTATAGCCCAGCCTATTGAAGCTATAAAAGGGCTGTTCTTTTCACTTGTGAGCTGCAGGATTGTACATAAATCATTCCTCGGGTTGGGTTTTGTCTCTCCTTCTTGACTGCTGGTGCCTGCCCTTTGCTTTCTGAGCAGCTCACTAACAAGGAAGAGAGAAAAGGCAGTGGCCCATCAGTTTTGTAAAAGAATTTCCGTTAGCACATTTCCCTGAATCCCCTTATATCTTCAGTGCTCTTCCACCAATCCAAAGCCTTTTGTGTTTGTAGTTTATCATTCTTTCAGGAAATATTTTGTATATAATCAATGCAACAGGCTTCAGTGATGCATTACAGCTTACAGCTGCATCCTTCAGGGAGGTGTTTAAGATCTTTATGGATTGTCCTCCCTTTCAGGTCATGATTGAATGTGCTCTGAGATTGAGTCTTCCTCCAATTTTGTGAGAGAAGCTTATCAAGCTGCACAAGATTATTAATAATAAACTTTCTCTTCTGCATTAGAGACATGGTCAAAAGCAAAAAAATGAAATAAAAAAGAAACGGTGTTTGCACCTGCTCTTCTGAAAAGATAACACCCTTCAAAGAATGTGTAATTTCAGCTTAACTCTTCAATCTTTGAAACACCATTAATCAATATTGCCTATTCCCCTCGGTCCATGTAACCTTGAAATAAGGACAAAACATACTCTGAGAAATCACGTAAATGGGGCATAGGTGAAGGATTACATTGGAGGGAAAGCAGTTTACTGGCTTTTCTGACCTGTACTTTATAGCTTTCCTTTTTTCAGTTATCTTTTTCTTTCTCCTCTTCCCTAAGCCAACTGCATCTGAATATCTTTTTCTGTATATTTTGGAAGGATTTTCCCGTCTCACTAAGAAATAGCTTAGGTGATTGTTTGTATCAAATTTCCCATTTATATCCATAAGTCCTGACATTATTGTTTGGAAGTGCAGTGTGTTCTGGGAGGGGGTAATGAAGCAATACAGCTGGGAAAGGGGAAATCCAGTAAGCTTACAGAATTAATGTCTTTTCAGGCTAATATAGTTTAATGGGTGCAAAAAGCTGCGTGTGTGCATTCATATTTTGATTCATTAAACTGGTTTATTTTAGCTTTGGAATTTAACATAAAAGGCACAGTAGACTGAAGGTGCATTGAAATAGGCCAGTATTAACTTGAATTATTATATAACTTGAAAAAGCCATAGTTTTGCACCAGTAAATGGTTTTCTATTGCTGGTGGCTTCAGCTGTGTTGGGGCACCATTCCTCTATCTTTTCTGTGTAATGCCACTAATGAGATGAAAAAATATTACACAGAATCACCTCACCTATCTTAAGTTGAAAAAGACCTCTGAGATCATCGAGTTCAACCTTTGACCAATCACCTCCTTTGTCAACTAGACCGTGGCACTAAATACCACATCCAGTCTTTCCCTGAACATCTTCAGGGATGGTGACTCCACCACCTCCTTGGGCAGTCCATTCCAATGTTTAACAACCCTTTCTGCCATTAAATTCCTTCTGATGTCCAATCTGAACCTGCCCTGACATAGCTTCAGACTATGTCCTCTTGTCCTCTTGCTTGAGAGTGATACGGTCACCCCAGAGCTTCCTTTTCTCCAGGCTGCAGACCCACGGCTCCCTCAGCTGCTCCTCATAGAACTTACCTTCTAGACCCTTCACCATCTGTGTTACAGATGAGGCTTGTGAGCAGCTCAAGTGCTTACAAATGATGGAATCACCCTTCGATTAGCTGCTGAGAAAAAAGAATGTGCTTAGGAAGAATTTCGGTCATGGAGCTATAAATATTTGGTAACCTTTGTAAGGCTTAAATGGAGAAACGGCAGTTGAGAAACATAGTAACAATAGATTAGCACAAGTACAGAGAAGTCAAACTGAGCAAGGGAATTGAGACATACAGAAGCAGACACTTAGATGGATTTTAGTGGGAGAGTGGGACAGGAGCAGGGAAGCCTATGAAGGAGAGCTCAGGGTCGTGCTGAGGCATTTGCTTTTAAAGAAGTGGGGAAAATGGCAGAAAGCTTCCCTTCTTATTAGGAATAAACAACCAGACAAAATGTGTCACTTTCTCTGCTAGCAGCTTGAGCATGATGATGTGACCAAATCTGGAGTGCAAATAACCACTGCAATGTAGTCAGGTTGTCTCAATTAATAAGATGGTATGTTGACTGAGTCTTTGTACAAATTTGTGCTAGAAAATCTCCCCACATTCTCGATGATTCCAGCTATTAAACTGAAACACTTTAGGATACAACTAGGGTAATCAGTGAACCCAAGTGGCTTTTGCAGAGGTCTCTAGGAAGTAGCCTGAGCTGCCTGTGAAAGTGTCTGCAGCTCAGCCAAACCAGACTGCCAGTTTAGGGTGAAAATCTGATTTATTATTCTTTTCAGTGTATATTAATCAAACAGGTGCTGTGTCCACACTGGATTCCTATATGTAACTGCTCCTTTAACTCCATGGCATAACAGTGATGCAAGTAATGCTAAAAGCAACTGCTCTCCAGCTCTGTAACTGTCAACAGGAAACATCCATCTCACAGCACTCCTTGTTTTCAACATGCAGTTAGAAGCTTTGTTCTTAGTTTATAACATCATTGATCCTGAACTTACCTTCTTTACTTTGCATGGTCATGCATGTGGGTACATACACCATCTCTTGCATCCTCTCCATGAAGGCTATGCAAATGAAAAATAGCATCTTCCTTTCCACACCAGCCGGAGTCAATTGATGGTACCTGCCTTTGCTTCACCCCCCTCATCTTCAGCAGTGCTGAAGTTGAACTCTTAGTTACACATCTCTCAGATGCTGTATCAGTGTAGGGACTGTGTATAGACAGAGTAACCTAGTAAGTGAATTCTTACAAGAACTCGGTTTTAACAGCCTGTCAAAGAATTGAATAACACTTCTCTTCAAAAAAATCCAAAAAAACCAAAACAAAACCCACAAAAAACACACAAACAAAAATCTTTTTTGTATTCTTTTCTTCTCATCTCAAGACTTTATCTAGTCTAAGGTCTCTGTAGCAGATGAGATAAAGCAAAATGATTCCATGAGTGATTTCACTTTGTTACTCTAATATATATTGAAGCTGTTCAGTTATTGCTAAGGTGGACATATGAAAAACCTTCTGAGAAGAAAAGCAGTTGAGAGCATGGACCACTGAAGGAAAGAGCAATGTATTAAGAAAAATTGTGCTAAGAATACTTACTAAGAGCACTTGCTGGCTAAAAGTTTGATACAGCTCTGTGCTACCTTCATTATAGTATGTTTGTATGAGCAGTACAAGACTTTTATGTTATATGGTGGCTTACTTGCCAAGGTCAACTTTTTCTAAGGCATATATTTACTATGCTTATTGTTTTATATTGTAGGCAAAAATTTGACTTCCCAAAAATTGTTACTATACTGGGCAAATAATTTCTGAAAAAGCAATTCAGAGGTGAAAAATGTTCTGTGCAGTAGAAAGTATTTAATTTGATTATCTCTGTTGTGCTACTTAATGAGATCTGGGACATTCACAGCTTTCTAATGCAGCAAATTAGAAAGCAAGAGTGCATTCAGAAAGTGACCTGTCTAGGGCTTCTTCCTCTCCAGCAGTGTGTGCTGGTATTGTATCAGTAGGTTAGAGAGAGAGGTAGGATGTTTCTATATACACCTTTACTGTGTAAATATGTCTAGCCAACTACATAAACTCACTTTTCATGTTTGCATAAGTGTTTTACTCCTGCTATCAAGAGAATTATGTATTTGTAGACCACTGGATGTCTTCTGGCATTTAGTATATGCATTAGTAAAATAAGGTACACAGTTTGTCCCATGTCTCTCACAGACTTGACTAACTGCACTTGTATAACAATTTGGAATACGCCCCTATAGTATACAAGAATGCTCTTGCTATCAATTTACCTCTTTAATTCTTTGAGTGTCATATCTGCCTTTGTGCGATTTTTCCACATTTGCTGCTAGCTGGTTGCTATTCAAATAATTATATGCAGTGCATTTTTATGTAAATCATAGCATATACTGTCTTATCCATTCCATGTATTTAGAAAGCATTTTCACTTAAGGCTTTTATTTCAGAGAATGGTATATTGGCTACTTTCCTAACACTGGCTCCACCAAGGAAAAGGGCCTTTGTTTGTCAGTGGTGTTCAGAACAATTTGGCCTCTGGCAGTGGAGGTAGTTGCCTGCTGAAGTCTCTGATATGTCCAGATTGATTAGCAAAAACTTAAACACTAATTTAAGCAAACTAAAATTATTTTTTTTGACCTTTAGGGGTTTATTTCCTAATTTGTTTCTGTATTTAGAAACTTACATTAACATCTCTGTTTTTTAGAAAGGAATTTGTGCTTAATGACATTGGAAAATCTCTGTGCATTATATCTCTTTTGATGCTGGTCATCTTCACACAAATACTATTTATCTTAATGGCATAAGGATAATTTCAGTTTCCAATCGGAATGATGCATTAAACAAAATTATCTCTAAAACTTCAATATTTTATCACTTAAAGTTCTGTTCTCCCCACCTTGATTATTTTCAAAGTTGGCTGGATGTATGCTTGTGCCCATGTATGCTATGCTTGAGCTGGACTGCTGTGCTCATAAGGATGGTGTAAATGTTATTTCTTTAGCAGGGCTAGGGTGGTTCTTGTATAAGAAAGAAGTAGTAGATGTAAAAGGAACCTACTATGAATTTTAGAAGAATATGAAAGAGTTGGAAGTCTGCAAGGTGTCTATCTTCAGTATTTGTCCTGTCATTCTCCTGATCAGTCATATAACATCACTGAAGTAAGCGAGTTTTTTGACTTTGGGCAAGAACCTGTGAAAGTGTTCTTGCCTGTGTTCTGGGATAGCTGTCACTGACTAATGGCAGTGTTTGTAGTGATGCTGTATTTGTCAGCAAGATGTAGAAAGAGGAATTATAGATTACTTACAGATTTATTTTTCAGTAGCTCAGACTGAAGAGTGCACCTATGACCTTAGAGCCTATTCTCTGCAACAGCAGATAATCTCAGAGCAGTTGAGGTGCTTTTGGCAAGCTGATCACAGGTGTAGTTCAGTTTCATAAGGGTGTATTGAGCTGCTTTTGCTTTGTAGTTGGGTATCATCAGTGTTTCTTCATTAATTAAGAAGTTTATTTTCTGCTTGTTCCTTTTTGCAGTGTCTGAAAAATCTAAAGAAACTTCACGTGTGTATCTCCAACAACGTGGATACACATTTAAGATTAAAAGTATGCACACCCACAAGAAAACAGATGCACTAAGGAGGACTCCTTTTTTTAATTTGTGGAGGGCACTTGTTTGTATTTGTTTAGGAAAATAGTTTTTCATCTCTGCTTTTGCTTAGCTACCATCAGGAACATAATGAGATGAATTAGACAAAGCAACCTGAGTAATTGTTCTTTCCCTCTATTCAGTAATGAAGTATATATGTGGCTTCAAGGGCCTTAATGTAAAATAACAAACAAAGCTCTTCTGGAATGTTGTCAACCCAGGCATTCATAAATGACATACTCATTTTGTCACATTTGGAGCCTTTAGGATTCAAGGTAGTATTTCAAATTTTCTTCATTCATCTTCCATGTTGGAAACTTATTTTGTGATGTGTATGGAGATGCTCATATACCTGTTTGAATCCAGGATTTAAACTGTATGAAATGTTTCTTCACTTGCCTCTCACCTCTCCTCTCTTTTTGAAAATAATAGAAAATTTCAGATAAATTAGAGGACTGGCACTGCTGTTAATGCTTGCTAATTTGTGATGAAAGTAGATGCTCACAATGATGGGAGGTTTTAAGCTTCTAGGTTGTTAAAGGCTGAACAAAATTGTTATGCCCTGAGTTTTGCTAGAAGAACTAATGTTTTGTTTCCTGGAAATGTCAAAAAGTTTTGCTTCAGGGATAGGATGGATGCCTCAGAATAGCAAAAGGCAGAGCTAGCTTAAGAAACACTTTCTTCTCTTCCTGGAGGGCAGAAGTGAAGCTTTGAGTGCTGGAGGTGCATGAGCTGGCATGCAAACCTGCTTCTACTTGTACCTCAAGTGTAGGACTACAAATCTGCAGTTGTGAGCCAGCAGTGTGAGTGCCACTGCTAGGACTGGCTACCACTGCATGTGCAAAAATACTCTTGGCCTCACAATGTTGATGTGTTGCTGTAATATCATTTTCCTTTTCTTCAAACTGAAAGAAACTGCAACCTGAATCCAAAGTCTGTACTCATAAACTCATTTTCTTTTTTCCTCAACATTTTATGTATATGAAACCCTTGGATCCAGTCCTTGCACATGCCCAGGGTGAGTATGAGGATCTCAGTTGCTGAGAGTGTTTTTGTTTTTTTCAGCCCAGCTACAGCTCTGCTGGTATTACCCAGGCTGTGTGTGATGGGATTCTTGGTATTTCACTCTGAGGTGAACAGCTTCTGGCCATGAAATGGGAATATTTGATTAATGTGGGGAGAACATGATCCCACCTCTGTGTCTAGAGTATAAGCTAATTTAATTTACTCAGATGCCCTGCTGTTCACTGGCAGTTTAACCAGGGAATTGGGCACCCGTTGCTGCTGAGCGCATGGACATCTGCCCAGATTCTTTATGGTGTTAAATACCCATTCCCTCATTGTGAGCTTGGCTGAACCTCATCCCCAGTGAGGAACACAACAGCATGAAACACAGAACCCAGCTGTGAACCCATGAGAGGACAGCATGTGATAGCTGGGAGAGGCTGGAACTGCACGGGTGGTATTTATACATCAGGCATGCCCCAAAACACCCCCTGCTGACTTGATTTGGCACTTCTGGCACTGCAGGAGTTGAATTTGTCAGGTCTTCTTAGGCTGAGAGCTCTCCTGGGCAGTTTTCACCTTGCCAAGTCTGGCTTGCTCATGATGTTTTTGTCAGTGTAAATGACCCATTACTTTCTGCAAGCTCATTTCTTTGCAACCTGTTGGTAAATTGCAGTACTAAGGTCCTTCCTGCCTAGGGATTTGGCTGCAAGGTCACAGCACTGGCTGGCAGTCGAAAATAGGACTCAGTGTGGTGTTTGTGCTGGAAATTTTTCCATAGTGTTTCTGGTAGCAGTTGTTGCTGGGAAAAGTCTGTCAGCCAAACTTCACAGCCAGTGCCAAGTGCTGTGACTTCCATGGCTGGTCTCAAAGTGTACTGATGATTGTGCATTACAATATAGTTCATGAAAGAAGATTTCTGTTTGATCTTTCATTTTCAGAATACAGATATTTGGCCAAGTAAACTGGAAGGAATAAGAAATTGGACACCACCACCCTCAAAATCCTATACCTTAAATTTTAAATTTAAGTTTGAATTCGGATTTTTGGGTATGATTGAGGTATGGTAAAGCTCAGATTTTCCAGAAGACAAACCCAGGACACAGTTGTAGTTACTAAGCAAATTGTGTGTGCACAAATGGGAAGACATTTGGCCCAGATTGTTTTTCATTTTCAGACACTGCCTGCTGGCCAAACCCTGGGAGATTTTCCTGTTTGTGGTGGCAGAAGTAAATCTGTTGCCCATTTCATACATAGCAACTAGAAGCAACAAACTTCAAGGAACAGAGGGTGTGAGCCAAGGGGAGCTGAAGTGTTGAAACCAGGGCAAGTTGTTTAAACAGCCAGAGCCAGCACGTTTGTGTCCAGCTGTATCATTACTGAAAGGTGCATGGGCAGTAAGTATGGCATCCAACATGTAACAAAATATTAAAACCAACACAGGCTTAGAATTTAGGCCCAGTTCACTTCCTGGATAGCCAACTAAAAACTTGACAATTGTTTTAATTCTTCTTTAATACTTCTTTAATAAAGTAGTTTTAATTCTACTTTTTTACATGTTTCTGCAGTTCTGCTGAATCTCTTTTTTCCTCTCTTCTGTACAAAGAGAGGTTTGAGCAAGAGCTATTCTCTCCCACAACCTGTTCCAGCATATTAAAATGGCAAAGTCTGGCTTCTCTCCTTAGAAGCATTTTAAGTAGGAGTCTGACATTGTTCTCATGAGTGCTGTTGTTTGGCCAGCTGGAAGGCTACCATATCCTGTTGTATGCTACTTGCCAAGAGTAAAAGAGGAGGACAACAATGGAGAGGGTTGTTGTTACAGTTACAAGATTAATTCTGTCCTCATTTTCAAATTTAAACAAGTCATGTTGAATTCATATTGGAATCTGGATTAAAAATGTAATGCATGTATATTTACTTCATAAGCAGTTTCAGGTGTCACTTTGTCCGTAAACATGCCCCTTTCTTTTCCCACAAGTGAATTCCACATTTGTGTCAAGACTTGAGAAGTTACCTGTACAGTGCAAAAATTATGACATGGCCTTGAACTCTTGTTAGCACTGGGCATTCAGCACATCCAAGGAAGAGTTGGAACTGTTTTGTCTTAGGCAGCATCAACAGATTTGTTTATTAAAGGAAAGATTTTTGGCACAGGTTGGTGCTTGAGCATAACTGGTCCTGCGTAACCTTTTTGATGATATACAGAAAGGAAGAAAGGAATCTCACCAGACTCACTGGGTGTATTTAAGTGGTGGAGAAACATCCTGCTCCTGATGCATCTGTGTGACAGAAGGAAGTGACTGCCAGAAAATTATCTCTAACTGCTTTTCACCCTCTCAACTCTGCTGGTGGAGATATCCATGGTCACGTTCTCTGCTCTACTTTCTCTCATGTTGAGCTCAGATAATTTAAAGAGACTGGTTGGTGGGCATTTGCCATGTTGGATCCTTTTCCTTGAGGAGGACAGGTGTGATCCTGAAAACGGGTCTGCTGGGACATTTGATGTAGTAAGCCCCTTGGATGGAGAAAAGTAACTTGCAGGGTGGTGACCCATGTCCTTTCAACATTGCAGTTGTTCTTTGGTCAGAGTTTGCCTTTCCCGAGTCTTCCCTTTGCATCCAGGAGTGATGTGCAACACTGCAGGTAGCTGTGAAAGCTGAATGCCCTGGGATGGTGTTGAAGCCCTGCCACGTTTGAAGTGCAGTCCCTGCAGAAATATCTCTTTGTTGCTGGTTGAGCACATTTGAGGGGGAGTTTTGCCAGATGAAAACTGGAGCTCCAGGACCGTTATATTTACTTCCACCTTTAGTGCAAGCAACACCTCTAAATTGGATTTACTGTTACTCTGTCTGCCAGTTCTGGAAAATCAAATTATTCATTGTGTTTGTTTCTGTAGCTCAAGGATAAATCTCACTTGTAGCGTAAACAGATGTAATTTCATTAAAGTAAATGCAGTAAATTGTCTGAATTTTTAGATTTAGCTGTAAATCTTTGTTCTCTTTAAAGATACTTTCTGTGTTGCATTCAGTACAGAAGCACGTTGTGAATGCTTTGCAGAGTTTTTGGAAAATTGGGAGGGGAAGACTCCCTGTGCACTTCAGCTTTCCCCAAAAAATTGCTTCTGTCACAGAAGATTAGTCTTGGAAGTTTACAGGCTAGAAACACAATGTGTCGCAGTGAAGATTTGTTCAAGGGGGAGGAGAGGCACCTCTTCTGCGGGTCAGAGCACACAAATGTGAAAGGGATGGGAAGGGAGGAAACGACACACCGCTGACAGAGGAGCAGTGCCTTCCAGGGAGAAGCACCCACTCACTCACAGCTGGAGCCGGCAAACACAAGCATGCACAGTCCGTGAGGAGAGTGGGAGCTGACATGATGTGTTTCAACTCGATGCAAAATGAATGAGCTGCTGTTCTCGGGGGTATTTGGCCCCCGTTGCTGAAGTACAAGTACACGGCTGCATGAAGTGCGCTTTGCATCATCTGATGCCTCAATACATGCTGACGGAGATGGGGACCAGTCAGAGCATTGAGTTGGGTGTTTGTGTGTGACGTGCTGGGCATTTAATTCCCGTTTGCTGCAACAAAAAGGTAAGAAACTTAAAAAGTGATGAGAAAAAAACCTCAGCCCTTCACCCCCCAGACAGCAGTCTCACATCGGGAGTAGCCTTTGTCTCGAGCTGTGTTTTCAAAGCTATAGTCTATTAGTCTAAAGCTACTGTTTGGATGCCTGCAAGGCAAATTACAGCTCCTAGTGTGACAAAGGCAAGTCAGATTTCTTTTCTCCGGGAGCTGACACTTAACAACCTTTAGGAGAGCAGTGTAGCAGAAATGCTGTAACAGAGGGACTGTGTGCTGAGCGGTAAGCATTTGATGCTCTTCTCCCTTTCCTTTATCCCTTCAGATGTTGCTCATTTGAGCAGTAAACTAACTAATGAATCCCGATGATTAATAGGTTTAGGGGACTGTGTTGAGCTCAGAATTACACATTCCTAAACTGGCTGTGGTTTCTGACTGCATATTGACTAGCCTGGTTCTGTTGAGGAGGATTGTAATTTATTTTGACTGGTAATGCTGTGAAAAGATGTTGTAGTTAAGAACAGCAGAAACCTCATTCGCTAAAGGGAAGAAAACTCTGCTTTCCTCCCAATATACAGCACCTGTATAATTTTTTATCTGTATTCCCCAGCTAACTTCTAGCTAGCCAGTATGGGCTTTCTTTTTCAGCACATAACTGACAAGGAAGAGTGAGCAGTCTGTGTAGATCTCCAAAAGAAGAGTACATGTTTAATGACAAAAATATTGCACTGTACATGGAGATACATGTGTGTAACAATATATTTAGTTGAAGTGAAATGGTTGATAACTATTTTGACAGAAGAAACTTCATGATTTAAATGTAATATATTGCCTTGAGGTCTCTGTGCTTGCTTAATCCTAACTGAGTTTGTAAAGGATTTGCAACAGGAAAAATTTCATTGATTTGTTAATTGATATGTAGCTTTGAATCCTTATTACGCTGGATGGAGAGGGGAAGAGAGATAAGCACAATTATCTTTTTCTTTAAACTCAGCAACTTCACTTTTCCATTAGGTTTCTTGCATGTTATGGTACCTTATTGCTCTCCTTGTTCTGTGCAGCAATTTCTGCTTTCTTAGAGGACAGCACACATTGCTGAGTCTTTGAGGGAAGTACTTGAACTGTTCAGCTTTGGAAACAATGGCTTTAATTGCATTCTTGTAGCTGTTGCCTTGTGGTTAATGTAATTATAACAACTTGTGAATTAGCAAAATGGTATTATTTAGTCCTGGAGCATTTCTCAGTAAAAAGTGGCCTATTTATTTTCATAAGGAGTTAGAAAAGAGAAAGATTAATGGGGATTTTTTATGTAATACCATTGTAGTTTTTTTCTTAGTACAGGTTAGTTTTCCCTACCTGTTTATTCTCATAAACCCTATCTATGAAGACACTTTAAACATTGATCAGTTGCAGATGGAGAACAAACAAGTCATCTGAATTGTATTTTAGATAATTATGGTGTATATTGATGGTCTGTGGTATTTCTTGTATTGTTACAGTCTGTTGGGTATCCTCTTCAGCAAGGCTTTCTTAGGTTCATAGTCTGGAGTTTCCTGAGTTTCATGACATGAAATAAAATTGTTACTGTGGACAAAGTTCTGAGCTAATTGATATTAGACTGCTAATATTGATTCAACTGCACTGTGAAGCTTTAATTTATGTTAGATTGGAGAGTTTTCTTCAGTGTAGTTTAAGATAGGCTGAAATAACCTTATTCTCTGGATGAAGCTAATAGAGGTCAAACCCTGAAATTTAAAAGTTCTAAATCAGAGAATAAGAAGTGTCAATTTTCATTTCCTCCTATTAGAAGATAACTGGCATGTTCCTAAATTTGGTTTGGTTATCTGCCAAAGAAAACAATGTTTCCTTTTTTTTCCTCCTTTTCTTTATTTGGTGGTATTTTGACATTGATGTGATATTAAAACCTTTTCCATATGTCTTATACTTTCAATTTGAAAAATTCTTCTTTATGGTTGAATTTAATAATTGTTTAATGGCTCAAGACATAAATTCTTCCATCCAACTGATGCATATAAAAAGGTGGTGTAGTGATTTGGGGAAAAGGTGGCCTGCTGTTTTAAGAGTACAATTTAGTCTTTACAATATGTGGATTCGTATAGCATGCCAGGCTGCCTCATATTTTCTTTTTAGTTTAAAAATAAAATCTGACTAGGTTATGGTAGTCTTCATAATACATGATTAGCAGCAGAAGGCTAGATCAAGCCATCAATTTTTAAGCAGAAATCTTCTTTGCTACCAGTGGAGAATTGCTTAAAAATTGATGGCACAATCTGGCCCACAGTGAACAGGGGATTCCTGCAAAAAACATTAGTTATACTTCTGCTTGGTCTCCATCCTGGTTGTGGCATGGATCCAGAAACACAAAGCCAGTCTGCAGGAATAGTCTACTACTTGAATACTCATTAGGAGACAAAAGACTTAAGGACTACTTAAAAAAACCCTAACCAAACAAAGGAAATAAAAAAAAGTATAAGAAGCTACCAAACCCTTCGAAAAATTATAAATCACAGGTATTTTCCTTTCCTTGAAAGAAACTACTTTTCTAATGGCATACAGAAGTGAAGGAGATAAGCATTCTTTTAGGAACAGGGAGACTTCCAAATGCACAGAAATGAAGACTGTTTCCTTTATTCATGTTATGTTGTTGAGGTGTAACTACATTTTACATAAACATCTTGCTGCATTAAGTGCTACTAGACTTCGTAATTACAAATTAGAGAACCAGAATAGGGCCTCTCGTATGCCTCAGAGGATGTGCTTGGTCAAGTACTTACTACTGTAAATAAAGACAAAAGACTTGTGCATTGCATCATTGTTTTTGATGAAGAAGATATGTTTTACTCTGCAAAAACTGCAGCAATTGGAAGCAAAGACATTTCAGATGGTCATTATCTCTTAGGAAGAAAGATGGTCAGGGCCACTGGTGGTAGGTGTATCCTGTTTGAATGTGTTGAAGGACCACAGAAGTTGGAAGTTGGAGGGCAAACGTCTGTACTTGCTTATAGTGTAGTTAACACTTGGCAGCCTTATTTTTTTCAGATCTGCTCAAAAAAGACAACTGAGAAAATTGCAGTCAGCCAGCCTCCCAGGGAAGCAGCAGGAATGAAGAGATGTGAAGTGTTAACAGTGTCTTCACACAGCTGAATGTGTCAGTCATAAAAAGTGGGTGAGCTGTAGGCTTAAAGGGTGCAGGGGAGTAAACTCCTAGTGCTCTCCCAGGCTCTTGTGCAGAGCAGTGCCACACTAAAAATATTAGCCAAGCATGGGAGTATCACTTTGACTCTTAAATACTTTGTTGGTGATGCCGACAAGAACAAAACCCGTTGGATTTCTTTGTGTGGTTTGTTCTCCATCACATCATAGTCTTACAGTGGCTCTCGTTGAAATAGAAGACCACAGGACAGAAGTAGCAACCGTGGAGTATCTGGACTCCAGAGCAACTCCCAGTCTCAGGGATGGATGGCTGTGTGAGGCACCTGGCCTGTGGTGGCTCTCAGGCGTGTGTTTTCACCCCTGCCAGCTTCCCTCCGCCCAACTCCTGAGAGAGGCCCACAAGCTGGTTGTCTCCATGAACACAGCATCACCATGTCCATCTGCACAGGACATCTCAGTCCTGTGCATTAATGTGTTTCTGTTACATAGTCATGGAAATAACTTGTCCTGAAGAGGACAGTAACAGATTAGCTAGAGCAGCCTCTTGGATAAACCTGGGCAGGGTTCAGGATTACCTCTGTGCCTTTTCAGGTTGATACGTTTAAAGTCACTAGCAACAGAGATTGATTGCACAGCCAGTGTATTTCTCTCTGGCCTTACCTCCTCTCTTGGCAGAGAAACTTGGTTTTGCTGTATTTTTTAAACCCTCCCATAAGTTGAGTGGGAGACACTAATTAGATCCTCCCCATTACCTTGTCCCCAAGCTAAACAAGCCCACCTCACCTCCAGGCTGAATCCTTGGTGCAGCTTGTCACTCTCCCACATGTATTGGTGAGCCCAAACCTGCATACAGAGGTGCAGATACTGCCTCACAAGTGCTGTGTGGAAGGGTGTTTATTCATCTCCCAGTGAAATCTCTGTTCCTCTTCAGCTTGTGGAGTGGGCATTGTTACATCAGTCATCAGCCTCTAGGATGCTCTTTGCATCAGTCACTGATGTGTAAAACGGGACTGAAATTGTCTTGTACTCAAGCAGTGTCCCATCAGCTACACCACTCTCTGTCACTGTCTTGCCTTTGCTGCATCCCTGGGCCAGGTATGACCCTCTGCCAGAGAGTGCAGAGGACAGCAGGGGCCAGGGAGGCAGGTGTCCTTCAGTACTGTAATTCTCTGTCTTTAAGGGAAGCAGCCTGGAATAAATAAGTCTGGCAGAAGTGACAGGGAGGAGGAGACTGTTACCACCTTCCCTGGGAGGCAGTATGCTCTCAGGGCTCTTTCTAGGAGGGGGGCTCCTATCTCACACCTCTGCAGGCTGGAAGGTTATGGGCTGTTTTCCTCAGAGGTCTTAGCCTTTTCCCCTCAGAAATGAATCTCAAATCCTGTGTTGCAGCCCTGACACAGTTTTCTGGGGATCATCTTCCCAGGTTATTGTCAGTCTCTGGCTTGACCCCTTTTAACTCCGTCAGCTTGGAGAGGGATATGTAGGGCACCATACCAAAGCACTTGCACAGCTGCTCTTGCAGCATTTCTGGCACTTAGAGCCATCAGCAAAATCTGCCACTTGAACTGAAACTTTCCAGATCTGCTTTTTAGCCTTGGGGTAATTTTTTTTAAAATCTATTTATTTAAGATGAAAAGTGAATCATTCAACCATATTCAAGCTACCAGAATGTAAAGAGAATACAGGCAAATAGTCTTCTGTATGAAAATAATAAATTACAAGACACTCTGTGAGAAGGTGTTGACTGGAAAGCTGGAATTAACTGGTTAGAAGTGGGATGCAGCCTCCCTTGATTCACATGCATCCCACAGTGTGGGAGTCCTTCAGCTGGAGCCCCACTTGTTCCTCACTGCCTGACGAAGTCCAGCAGACTGACTGCTTGTGTTTTTCTCTCACCTTCCTGAATTCCCCCCAGTAGTCTTTTTTGCTGGCAGATGCAGTGGTGATTGTTCTGTACAGTTGTATCTTGCATAATGATTGGGGAATTAACGGATCTCCCTTTCAGAGTTTGCTCCAGCAGGTCATGTTTTGTCTCTCCAAGACATTTCTTTTCCTCTCCTCCCCCCAGTATATTGTGTTTAAATTACAGGACTATTTTTCCAATATAGTACTTTTCTGAGAGATAGAAGTCTGTTTGTCCACTTTATATAAAGCCAGTGATTAATGGGCAAAGAAAATTGTTTATGTTTTGTTTCTCATACTGTTTAGGAACACTAGCTGTATTTTCTCAGAAAGTGAAAGTGATACCACGTCTTCAATTCTGATTGGCACTGAAATGCAGCATCAAGAGCATTTAGACTTGAAAGACTTCCAGTATTTGCAATGCTGAGATCTAATTTTAACCCCCTACTTTATAAAATGTTAGCAGTAGTTGAAATCCTTTCTGATTCTGGAAGGCCCAATAGAGAGCCCGTGTAGCTGAAGCAAAGGAACGAGTGGGGTTTTGGTTGGGCAGATCCACACAGGTCACAACTGGGTATTGAAGAGGGGAAACGCTCAGTTCACTGCATGTGAGGAGTGGAGCAGAGCACCCTGTTTTTTATGAGTCTGTCTTATGCTTCTCTTGTAAAATTTCTGGGAATGTCCATTACATTTGTATATATGCATCATCTTTCTAACATGGCTACTTTCACAGAATCAGAGAACAGCCCAGTTTGGAAGTAATATCAAAAGACTGATTCAACCTTTCATAGCACAGGGAGCGTAGATGAGATAGCCTAGCACCCTGTCCAGTGACATCTTGAAAACATCATATGATGGGAGCTCTACTGTGGCTCTGGAGAGATTGCTGCAGTGAATTATTTTTCTTCACAAGGAGCCACATGGAGATTATTACAAGGAACGGTGGGTAAAAGTTGCACCAGGAGAGGTTGCATTTCAACATAAGAAAGAAATTAAATCTCTAGTTATGTGCATTAGTAACCATATGCGTGTTTAGTTAAAAGCTGGCTTAGAAAGCCTGTGTTTATTCCAGTTCTACTCAGTAAGCTATTTCTCAGCAATAGATCAATCTCTGCTAGTTTTGCAAGCTTGCTGGTGTGCAGTGTCTGGTGGGAATTGGATCCCTTCCCTTCAGTGTGCTCTGTCTTTAATCCTGCCTTTATTACTTGAGATGACGTGATTTTTCCACTCCACTACGTTTTTTTCTCAGAATCAGTTACAGGCTGGGATGATACAGGGTCCTGCATTTTTGTGCGCTTGAACCTTGCTCAGATCCTCTCTGTAGTTGAGCCCTTGTCAAAAAAGGGGAAGTTGTGGGATACACGCAGGAGACAGGAGTGGGAGAGCTGGACTAAGTATCTCTCTCCTGAAGAATGGTTATTATCCCTGTAGAGACACTATGCATCACATAGAGTGGTGTCGAGTATTTAAGGAGAGGTGTGCAAGAAGCAGGCAGCAACCCACATCCTTCCCCAGCACAGCGAACCCTCTGTGGTAACATCACAGGAAAACAGTGTTGTCTTCACGGGACAGCTCCAGGACTGCCCACGTTCCTGGGAGTTCACCCTGCTGGTGTTTTGTGGTGGCTGGCGTGACCTAGAGAGCAACCATCTGTGGTGGGTGCTGGAGTGCTTGAGGGAGCCCCTGCCAGGGCTCAGGCGGGGCAGATCTGCAGGATGAGGAAGAAGGGCAGCCACCAGCCAGGGAAGCTTGTGCCTCTCCTGCCCACCTTTGCCTGTGGGAAAGGGGTGTTCGTTAAGTCGTACCAATAGTTAGTGGTTGCTAAAGTGTTTCAGAAACGAAAGTGTGTGGTGATTTTGTACCTCCTGGCTTCAGCACAGCACTCATGTGAGGTTGTTCCCCAGGCTGTCACTTCTTCAGGGTGCAACTTTCAGAGCACCCCAAGTAAACTTTTGGAAAAGGCATTAAAAAGACTGGGGACAGTCGTTCTTCTCTTTCAGTTTGAACACCATAAAGTTTTCACAGACTGAAGAATTCTTCTTGTTTTCTTTTGTGTCTGCTGTAAACAGTGTTATTTTGGAAGAAGAAATGTTCGTGCACTTTCCTTGTCTATTTATGCTTTCTGCATACTACTTCCCGGACTTGTGTGTGGTATTTTAAGGTTTATTACCTCCCACTGTTGATATGTCTGTGCTGCTTCGCTGAATTCAGCTGATGCCTGTTGGCTTCATTGCACGTTTCCAAAAATACAAACTTCAGAACAAGATTAAAAAAAAAAAAAAGTGTCAAAGGAAGTAGTGGCAGTATGCTTAGATACACTGTGCTACAAACAACAGCCAACACTAAATGTACAGCACTTTTCAGCTACCCAGCCTCATCATATGTTGGAACTCTGTCTGCTTGAGTGCTTTCTAACTTGTTCTTTCTGTTTCTTTATGCTTGCCTGGATTCAGAGAGAGGTAAATAATTTTCATTTTTCCATTTCCATGTTTATCCTCCCGACAATGTTGTATTGGTGTGCTTGTTTCAGTGAAAAGAAGCTCAACTTCAGTGAGTAAATTTCTATCTCTGTGTCACTTTTCCACCTTACTATTAACAGAATTGTCAAGTTGATTGATTTGGGGTTTTTTCCAGGTCACACACCCTCTAATGCTAGAACAGTTTAAAATCATGTGAGGTACATGGTTTTAATATTAGCTTCTGGTGTTTGCGATTAAAATTTAGATGATGTTGCTATCTGGAATCTGAAGTGCAAGACAGTAGTATTAAAATACCACCTTTTATTTAAAAAAAATGAAAAAGCATGAGACTAAGAGCAGGGGATTTAAGAGCTAAATTTAGCAAACTTTGGAACTGTTACTGTTTATTTCCTGTATGTGGTATTTGTTTCAGATCTGTGTGGATTGCTGGCTTGTCTTTCAAGTTTGAAGAAAAGTTTGTTTGATTTGTTAGGATGTACAAAGGGATCGTTTGGAATTCTCTACAATGCTTCCCGTTTCGTGAGAGAGCAGACAGTAAGGCATTGTAGTCAGGTGCTTTGCAGCACAAGGGGCACAGCCACTCCAAAGGCTCTTAGCAATAGAATTGCATCCCTCAGATGAGATTCGGAGTTTGTTTGTTGTTCTAAATTGCAAAAGCTTGAAAGTGGGACTGAGTGGAAGGGACACGGTTTACAGATGTGGACCATTCCTCATGTTTGCTTTGTGGAATATATTGAGAATGGTTTCCAGGCTTGACTGTTTGTCAATTCTTTAGGCAGTGCTGGCCTAGGGAAATGTTTGAACTTTCTTGATTATGGTTTTGCAATCTAATGTATGTTTCATGGATGTGGGAAGCGATGATCCTCGCAGCCTGACACTGGCAAAAGTGTGCTGCAAGCAGATTGGTGGGTAGTGTCTGTGCACAACTGCTGTGTTCTCTGTCTGAATAATAAAGAAGGAAGCGTTGCTTATAAAACAAATCACACTGGAGAGATTAACTATTCTGGTGTAGTCTGCTGTCTTCTTCAGTTAAATCTGTAATAGTGCCTAGAGCATCTCAACTTGATGCATTTATTTATTAAATCTTTATATATTCCTTATAAACAAAATACTACATCTTCCAATTAGATCTGGAAGATAGAAGCATTGTGAAAAGTGTTTAAATATTAATATATCAAGGTCAGATTTACAGGGTCTGCTGCAGAGGGTTCAGAGGTTCACAGGCATAATAACACATTCACTTACTTAAAGGAAATTCAGGATTCATCAGAAATGCTAGACTGGCCATCCTGAGGAGTTAAACCACCACTTTGCAATGCTGCAAAAGGGAAGCAACAACTCTAATGGCCTTGACAAAATGCCTTATTTGTGTGCCTTTTCCTTGAAAACTGCTGCAAAGGGTAGGAAGGCAGGCCCCTGTCTGTGCCCATTTCAAAAATGTTGTGAAGTTATTAAGGAAAAAAAAACCCACCATGAAAAATCTGTGGCACCAATCAAGTCAGTGGTCAGTGAATTTTATATGATCTATCCCAGAAGGTCTGTCTTTTGTTAAATCCATTTATGAAACAAGAAGAGGTCTAAACTACTGATGGACTTTTCATCTTGCCATACCAGTCTAGCAGTTCGTGGGCAGCAGTAAACCCCACCTGACCCCAAAGCACCTGCAGGATGTGACACACTGTTTAGCTGTTCCCCTTGGGCTGCAGGTCCTACAGGAGCGCACATTCCTTGGTGGTGTCTGTGGCCCATGTGAGAAACTCTCCTCCTTGCCATAATGGTCACTGGCCATGTGACTGTGAGGTGGGGCTGGAATAAGGACCAGCATGGAATACACAGCTGTACAGTCTGTACTGCTCTCACTGTGCTAACAGAGCTCATGGATCTGGAGAGCTCAGGTACAGAATTGCTCTTCAACGTGACTCCTGTCAGTGCATATCTGTGGCCCTGTGCAGGAATGGAATACAGCCCTTGGTAGCAGAAAGTGAAATTATTTGTAACCTCTCAGAGCCACCTTTCTGGTTAGCGAGGCAGTTGGTGGCAAGGCTGACAGGACTCCTCACAGACAGGAGGAGGTGGTGAGCAGTGCTGAGACCCAGAAGGCATGTCTGGGGAACTGGCTTCTGCAGCTTCATGAGGATCAGGCTGCAGGAGGGAAATTGGAGTGAAAATCATGCAAATGCTTTCAGGCTTGGAAGCACTGGACTCTGAAGGGCTGAGCTGGGTATGGGACTTATCAGCTCTGAGAGGGTTTTAGCAGATTTTGGAAGCTTGCAGAACTGTGGCAGTGATAAAACGTCAAAGAAAAACGGGCAGCTGTGAGTTTTAGGGCCGCCAGATTAAAGCTTCTGAGTATCACACAAAGTAGCCATAGCTCCTCCTTGAGAGTTAGCAAGTGACATTATCAAGAAATGAAGCAAACTGTCTTTCAGCAGGAGATAATTTGCCTTACAGACTTTATGTGTGAATTAGAAAAACATGCTGCACTCTGTCAATGCCAGACCATTTGAGGAGAATTTAATAAATGCAGAACTGATGTTTTGCTGCAAAGAAATCCATTTTCAAGTTGTGTGAGACCTGATGTAAGAAAAGTTTTCCTAAAATCTCCGCTTGGAGAGGGCATTTTAACTAGTTGGATCAAAAATTAATGTCCGGAGTAATGTAGTCATGGCCAAGTGTGCCATTCTGGCTTGTAGCTGGGGAACTGCCGAAGAGGTGTAGGAGCTCTGTGAGGTGGAGCCCTTGGAGAGAAGAAAAGCTGAAGGGCTTGCCATGTGTGTCTAGGAGTGTCAGCAACTGTCAGAAATATAGGGGAAATTCCTTCTCCCCCAAATCTCTTCCAGCTCTCATCACTCAGGAGAGAAGAGTACACATCACTCTTATGCATTGTGACTGTCTAAGAGAAATGGGAATGAGAAGACTCTTGGGAGTTATTTTATTTCCTCCTCATTCAGAATTTGATTCCGAAGTGGTTGGTGTATAGTCACCTGAAGAAGAGGCTGTGGGTTTCATTTGGAGGTTGTGGAAGGGAAGAAGAGTTTCACTCAGTGTCTGTGTAGTATCTGGTAGGTGAAATGGAAGTTGAAAAGTCCTCAGTGAGTCTTGTACAAACAGATTTTGCAGCTTTTGTGAATGCTGCTTGTTTGATCTAGTTATGGTTTCTTAGCTTTGAGTTTTTCTCCCTAACTTTGCAAGTTCCTTGATGTGACTCTAATAAAAAAGCAAGTGAACAGAGCCTTAGGCTTCATTTCAGCTAGAAATAATTCTGCTTTCTCCTATGTGAAAGGACAGTCTGGATAAAAAATCTGAAATGTTAATCCAGAGCATCTGTAATTTGTCGTACATACTACTGCATGGTTTCTTGCACCTTGTCTTTGTGATTCGTGATAATAGAATATTTGCGTGTCATGGAAAAACCCCATCTAAGCATGGTGTCAATGACGTATTTATCTGCTTTTCTCATGTATCTCCTCTCAGTTCTCTTGGTTTTCTCCTTCTGTGCTGATTTATTCTGCTTTCATGGACATTCATGTCTTGACAGCCTCCTGCCAAGTGCCTCTGACCCCGCTCTGCTGTAGCTGTGACCGCTCTCCCCTTTTTTCTTCATGCTGGTCAGCTGTTAGTAGGAAAGCAAAGTGAAGCCTGAAGGTTCTAGACTCAGGAGGTGGTTTCCCCACAGCCTAGTGGTGTGTTCTTTGTGACCCTGTGATTGCAGGAGTCTGTACACCAGTACAGGGAAATCTGTCATCTTCTGTAGGCAACTCTGGATGAATTCCAATCAATTTTGAGCCAAACTCAGGGAATATAATTTTCTGGTCCAAGGATTCTTGTTACAATTTGTAATACATAAATCTGTAAAGCAATTTACATTTTTCTGCATGTGTATCATTCTAATATAGTTGTTTTAAATAACAGCAATTTAATTTTGATTGGTAAGGGTAAAAATCTTTATTTCAGACTTAAAGGCTAGGTTGGGCTAACAAAAAAAAAAAAAGTATTAATACAAGTCTGTATTCTTCTACAGTCCCTTGAAGAAATAAGTTTATAATGAGAAGGTAGTGGAGGATGTACTGCTCTTTCAGGCTATACTTAATTGGGATGCCTCCTAGGACTTTAGCTTAATAGTGGCAAATGGTTATAACTGCTACTCAAACAAGACAGCATTAGCATAAATTGCTTTTAATATGATTATATTCATCCAAGGTTGAGCAGCTAAGTGATGCTTAGCCAGGTGTTAAATAGGTATAGCTATCTAAGGTTTAGTCAATTACTGTAGACATTCACCAATTAAAGAGAGTAAAAGGGCAAATAAAAATGAAATTCCCTTCTACTTAGCACCTTACATTGTCTTTGCAACTCTTAAAATTGCTTTTTAAAATGTCTTTCTCTAGTCCTGTACTCTTTCAAAACAAAGAAATTTTAACTGTTCAGCAGAACCTATCTTAGCTAATCTTGCAGCAAAATAATTCTTATCTATTTTTCTGGTTTTCTAGTTTGTTTTCAGAATACTGATTTATATCCAGTTTAGTGGATTGTGTAGTACATGTGCACATGGTTAAAACATTATAAATTACCTATTGTTCAGTACCCCTTCTCTACAATCTTGTATCAACAGAAGTGGTGCATTTGTGCTATAAAGTTTCAAGAGTAGACATCTTTTTCTGCAACATTGTTCTCCCACCTTGCTTCTCTGCCCTCTGACATGGAATGAAATTTTATCAGAAGCTATTGTTCAGATCCCACAGATTTCACGTGCACACATACCCTCTGGAGACAGAGAAACTCCAGCTGGATGAGATGTGATCTGTTAACCCTGTGCTAGCTTTGTATTCAGCCATGGGCTTTGTAATGGCTTTTTGATTTCTTTTATTGCTTGTTTTCCCAGCAGGGTGTAAAGACAGGGAAGTGGTAAGAGGCGACATTTGCCCTTTTCCATAAATTTCTATTGCGAACACGTTATTCGGCACTTCTTCATTATCAAAGGGGCTTGTTGCACATAAATCTCACTTAAATGTTAATCAGCTTCAAGTGAGCTGCAGTTTGAAGGTTTATAGATGAAGCAACCCAGAAAGGGATGTGAAGTGGAAGAAGAATCAGAGAGCAGTCTTCTGGCTTATTTGTGATTTAAGGCTTTGGACAAACAAGAAACTGTTCCATTGTGGTCTTGTGTAGGGAAACACAAAACTTTTCCTAAGTTTTTTATTTGTGCTGCAGGAAGCAGATATGCTGAAATCCCCAAAGCCATACCTTTCTTCTCCAAGAGGGAGTGTGGAGCTTGGTTTTCTGAATGCCCAGAAATGCCTGAAGCAAGGCTGCAGGGCTCCCGCTGGCAATGGAGGAGCCAGCTGCCACCAGCCTGTGCACCCATCTCCAGGTCTTGGATACTGGGTGCCATGCAGGGCCACTCATGGGAGTGCACAGGCACCTAGGTGACTTCCATGAATTAATGACATCAGTAGTACTGTTTGCGCACTGTCAGAATGGGGAAGGATGGTTTGCGTGCTGATTTTGATTGATGATTCGAAAACAAATGGTGCTGGAAAGATTGTGCTTGATGCAGTATCACAGATTTTGAAGAACTCACATTTTGTACTCTCAGTAGATGTACAGATGCAGGCCCTGTATATTCACAATCCATGAATGTAATTAGCTGATTTACTTTGTTCAAGGTGTTCAGGTACTTAAAGTGAAACACTGATGTGTGAGTCTGAAACAGCACCATGAGGGTTTTATTAGCTCTCAGTACTTGAAACTGATGTATTGGCTGGTGTTTCATTTTCTTCTATAATTGTGCTATACAGCCTTGTTTAAGATTGCATACCATTGCAAGCAGAAGTATTTACAGAAGCTGCAGGACCAAGTGCCAGAGAGGCTCCACAGAAGTGCTGTGTGCGACACTGCAGTACTGAGGCAGTGCTTGTGGAGCCAAGGCGTGGGCAAGGTGCTCCTGGCAGCTCCTTCCCAGCACCCACCAACAATCCCATGGGTGGGAAGTGGCATTTCTGGCACTTCTACAAGGTGACTCAGTGTGAGCAGAATTTCCCAGGACAAAGATGATATATTTCTCACAGCCTCATGAGCTTTCCAGGACACATGCTGGAGACTTTGCTGCAAACAGTGGAGCATCAATATTTCTTCAGCAAGAACTCCCAGAATCAGTATAGTCTGGGAGAGGAAGGGATTTAGAGCACCCTGCCAGGAAGGACATGGAGGTGCTCATGGATGAGAGCAATGTGCACTTGCAGCCCAGAAAGCAAACTGAATTCTGAGCTGCATCGACAGAAACATGACCAGCAGGTCAAGGGAGTTGATTCTCCCTCCCTACTCCACTCTTGGGAGACTCCACCTGGAGTACTGTGTCCAGCTCTGGGGTCCTCAGTGCAGGAAAGATATGGACCTGTGGGAGAGGGTCCAGAAGAGGGCCACAAAGATGATCAGAGAACTGGAACATGTCTGCTGTAAAGACAGGCTGAGAGAACTGGGGTTGTTCAGCATGGAGAAGAGGTCTCTGGTGTTACAACCTGCCTCTAAAGGTGGAGTAACTGAGGTTCTTGTTAATAGATCCCTTGGGGTAGATTAGAGTGAAATGACACTGAATGACCACTGTTTTGAGAGAGAGAATGGCAGGTTTGTTTTAGAACAATTTGGCTGCAGTGGAAAGAAGATATATAGCCATTTTGGTTATTATCTATAGAAATGTGACAATATAAAAGTATGAAAAGTACTTAGGAAAATATGTGGGGAAAAATGACTAAGAGTAGATAGCAGAGAGGGAAGATGCCACACATGGATCCAGCAATGAGACTTGATAGTTGCAATTTAGGTATCCATTAGTCAAAGTGATGGTCACAGTCTTGATCTGTCAGGGATGGGGGAAGCCCACAAAGTTTGATTGGTTAATATATGTTCAGGTTCAGGTGGGAATGCCGAGGTACCTCCCCTAGTGCAGGAGGGTAGTTTTACACTGTTTGATGTAACTGTTTTATGGATCATGTGCAGTCCTTGGATGGAAGGCCCCAGAAATGAATCTGTGGATGCTTTTGGGGATCTTTGGTTAATGACACCTTCTAAGACACAACTGATGTTTCCAACACCAAAGCCGGCTGTGCCCCATTAGAAGGGATGAATACTATCAGGTCTGCCTGTGAATGTCCTGACACCTCCCCTGGACTGAGGGAGAGAGGTTTATGCCTGAGCCAGCTGTGTAAAGAAGGACATTGAAGTGGCAGGTGAGCTCTCTTGTCAGCTGCTGTGTCCCACTACAGATACCACATCCATAACACTCATCAGACTCTTCCCTGCCCTCACCACAGGTCTTACCATTCAAAGGGATTACTGAGCTGGACTCTGTGCAGTGGCTCATTCATTTGGCTGTCATTAGCCTTGCAGGAATAGAGACGTGTTCTTACCCAAAAGTGTGCAAGCTCATTACTGTTCATGGTGCCTCTCCACACTAATCTCTTTTGATCAGAGAAGTAAATTTAGACTTGAGAGAAAAACTTAAGGCTCAGCAGGTTGCCCCCAGTTCACCTCTCTGCTTTTGAAATGCTGTGGAAAATACTCTTACCAAAGACTTTCCCACTTATGGAGCATAATTATGAGTTGTGTTCCTTTACAACCCAAATCTTTGATCCTAACAAAATTCAGTCTTCTAGTTTAACAGACTTTTAATTGTTTGACTCATTTTTATTTCTGCAGTCCTTTGAGTCCTACCTCCACTGGGAGATAACATGCTGACTAAACACATTTAGTATTATCTTATAGATTCCATTAAGACTGAAAATCCTTGCAGTTGAGCTTGGATCTCAGATAAACTTTATGTAAGGTGAGATTTTCTGGCGCCTCAGAGGTCATCCAGTGTATCAGGGAGGGACTTGGCAGCACAGTGGAGATGCTCATGCTGATGTGATCTCCTACAACATGGTAGTTTATTGAGAAGGTTGTGGTGTGCTAGGGCTACTGATTAAAGGTTGGACCACAGTTTCTTGGGCTGTTTCAAATGGATTTTGCTGGCAGTGTGTTAGGTCTTCCAAGCCCTAATGACTTGCTTACGTGGCTTCATCCCATCTTGGCTTTTATAAACAGTAAAACAAGGCCCTAACAGATAGCTGTATGCCTAGCAGAAGTGGCAGGTTATCTTCTGAGCAACTCCTCAAAGGTGCTGGTCCTACAGTTGGAAATCCTGGTATGGTATAGCCTACTCAGGGTATACAAATTTCTGTTTATTTAAACAGGCTTCTGTGCAGTGCAGGCATCTTGGCAAAACAGCACAGGATGCTCTTCCTTGGGTCATCTTGTAAAGAAGTGCATAAATCACCTGTTTATTAGTCCTCAAAGGAATAATATTAATTCGACATAAATGCTTGTAAGTGGTAGTAAATAACAATGTAATGGTCCCAGAGATGGCTTTCAATGTTATTTTAAGTTAATGCAAACACAGGCTTCAGTTACTATGTCTGCCCTCTGAAAGAATAGACCTTGATCAATAATAAGGTGTGTGCAGCAGTCTGCTTGTTAATGCTACGTCTTTACTACCCTGCAAGTCATGGTCACTGTCAGCAAGTTTTTCTTGAATGGAAAGTGGGGGGAAGTCTTAGTGAAGTTACAGTAGTAAATTCATGTCTGTTAAGTGAATGATGTTTTCAAATTACAGTTAAAATATTTGTAAGGGAAAGCATTTGGACTCAAGAATGTGAAGTCTGTGACTTAGGGCAGTTAAAGATGACTACTAAAACACACAGAAAACAAAGATCTGAAATGCATATGATGTTTGGAAATTCCTCACAACTCTCAAACCAGGCAAGGTCCCTTCAGAGCTCAGGATACTGTATGTGAGACTTTTGTGAACCTGAGTGTTTCCAGAGACCTGCCCCACAGGTCTTTCAGGAGAAGCATCAGTAGTGTTGAAAGCTTACTTCAAAAGGCAAAATTCTCAAAGGTTTTCTGTGTGGCACTTTGTTTCATTTTCTTTCCCCATAGCTGCTAATTTTGCATAAGCTATAGGTGAGCCATATCCCCTTTTCTTAGTCTTACTACTAGAGTCTAGCTAGGAATCTTCAACTTGCTTTTGAAACATTAGTCTAGAAGGAAACCATTCTAAAGCAAGTCTTGGCACGTGTACAGATGAACCAAAAGCATCAGCCTTTTTCCAGGAGCAAGATTCCAACTGGAACTCAGCACCTCTGTGATCTTGCAGTGCAGCAAAAAGGAACAACAGGCCAAAAGGCTCTCATGGCTGAAGGTCTGGGGGTCAGTCTGGAGTAAGGAAACCTCAGGGCATCATCTTTAATAGACAGCATCAGCACCTGCATTGTGATTTATTTCTGCAGGTCCTGAGCAATTGGGTGAAAGACCATCCCTCCCCAGGGAGCCTGTGTCTTACATGCTGGAGGGCAATATTGCAGCTACTGAAAGCCAGTGCAGCCTGTGGGCTGCGTTCCCCCCATGCAGGAAGGGTTCAGGTGGCAAAACGCTCCACGTGGTGCCCTGCTCCCTCGGGTCTCTGCTGTGCCATTGCAGGTTGGGATGCAGTGAGATGGAGAGGGGCCTACAGCTTCACTGTGTTTCTGCATGGTTCTGTCATGTGGAATTGCCTTCAAATCTCAAATCCCTTATAGTTTTGTGTGGCTTGATTTTCAGGATGCAATGCGGTTAGATGGAACAACCACCTGTTACTGAGCAGCCCTTACATTGCAGGGGCTCATTAAGGGCAAAATCTAGTGCAGTTCATTTAGACCAAGGTACTTTCTTTAACTTCAGGCAGTGTTCATGTCTCATGCAGAGCTGGAAGGCCAGCAATCCATCTGCCACAGTCTCTTTTTCTCCATGAGTAGGTTCAGTATAAAATTCTTCAATTCACTGGGAATCTAAAAGGACTAAAGAAATTAGCCATTCATGCTACATTAAACCCTGTTTGAAATATTTACAGACTTCTATAAATAGAAATACTTTGGCTTATACTAAGCCTGTGGTTTAGGAGTAACCTTCCTATCTCTTTACCAGTTAGAATCTTGCTGGCAATTATTTGTGTGTGAAGCAGAAAGGCATTGAAAAGAGACTTCAGGCTTAAGAGGCTGTTGGGAGCTCCAGCTTTGGTTGTCTGGTTTAATTACTACTCAGTTAAGGTCTTCTAGGGATTCAAAGGCCCAGAGATGTCTGGAGGTAATGGGAGGGTCACAGTGAAGGAATGGGCTGTGGTTGCTCTGAGGACATGAAAAAGCAGAGGTGCAAAACCAGGGAACAGAGAGGCTGGTATAGCAAGGATGGCAACCAGGCAAAGCCAGGCTTCTTCCTGACTCAGTATATACCACTTCGACCCTTTCAGAAGAGCTCCAACTCTTAGGCAGCGAGAGAACAAATGAACCTAAGCCTGGGACTTCCTTCACCTGTGCTAGACAGCTATATTGTGCTGTGCTGTTGTGCTGGTTTAGAGTTAAACTGGCAGGAGAAATCAATCCAACTCAGAAAGGGATTGCAAGTCCAAATAACAATTTAATAAAAGATCACAAAATACACTGATACAGAAGGAAAATTCATTTGTGCCATAAAAAACAGATGTACAGCTCAGCAGAGAGGGGCACGAGCAGAGTGGAGCTCACCAACCCCTGTGCTGAGCACCATGTGGCCCCCCTGAGTTCAAAGTAAGAAGAAAGGAAAAAACCTGCTGGTGAAAATTAGGGTTGCAGTCAGGTGGTTGTCTCAGTCCAGTCGAGGTTCTGGTCCTCTCCTGGATCTGAAGAGCTCCCAGTCCCAAAACCCCAAGCTTATATCTGTTTGGGCTCTGATGGGAATGCCCAGTCCCTCCCCGAGGGTAGAGCGTTTCACAATGGGTGATTTACTCTGTGAGCTGAACAATGGCATATTTTTGGCATCCCTAATGACCCATTAGCAGACATAACCCCTCAGGTGGGTGTGAAGGCAGGAAAACTTCCTTATCTCACAGAAGTTCCTAAACACCCAGCTTGTGGCCTGAGGGGTTGGGTATGCCCTGGGCAGCTGCTGCAAATGGACCATTGTGAGCAGTTCATGAGAAAAAATGATATAGAGGGTTTAGAATACACACCCACCCAGTAACAACCTGATCCTGGGTACTATAACCAGGACAGGTATCTAGCAAGTACAGCGCAGAAGTATCTTTTGTAGGGCAGCTTTATTTAACTTTTGGAAAAATAAGGTCAGAAATTTAGGGCAATTAGTGTGAGCAAAGCTCAGCAGGTTCACATCTCCCTTATGCAACCAGATCTCTAATTACTATCTGCATATTTTAAACACTTTATACAGTCATTTGAAATACGATTTTTCTCTAGCTACAATCTTGTATGCTGTTTCTCATATTTTTTAGCAGTTAAGAGCTGCATGTCTGTCTTAAATTGTCATTCTCTCCCCATTTCATCTTCAATAAAATATTTGAGTAAATGTTCCCATGTATTTACAATTGCATTTGGAATTATGGTTTATAACTTATATAAGTTGCATGGTTAGGAAACCATAATAAGCTTCTTAATTATGTAGATTAAGCACCAGACTTTAGATCTATGTCTCATTGTTAAGCAGTGTATTACATTTGCAGAGCTGCTTTGTCTAAGGCCTGTGTTTTTTTTCTTTGTAAGCTGGGGCACACACCTATTAAACTGAAGTAGGATTTGCTGTTTTGGAGGTACTACTGATTCTAACGTCTTAATTTGTTTCACTTGTTTCTAATATGTCAGTTTGTTTGTTTACACAGAGACTTTGCTTATGTGGCAAGAGACAAAGACACAAGAATTCTGAAATGTCATGTGTTTCGATGTGACACACCTGCAAAAGCCATTGCTACAAGTTTGCATGAAATCTGCTCTAAGGCAAGTGGATTTAAAATCGGCTGCATTTCCATCTGTTTAGAAGTCGCTGAGCCTTATACATACATGTAATCAGCAGTTGTATGCAGTGCTAATTTAGTTTATATCACTAGCAACAAGAAACTATGTAGAGAATTTGTAAAGGTAAGGGTGTAAATGCATGGGAATTACGGGAAGATGAGCATTTAGATTTGAGGAGGATGATATGTGCTTTTGATTTGACAAGTGTATATAGAGACTGAAGGTTTTCCTGAATAATAAAGAAGCTGCAGGTTCAAACTGGAAAAAGAACACAGAGCTTCAATGAATAAAAAATTGTGATCTTAAACTCCATAAATAAACCAGACCTTGTTTGAATGGTGTTATTCAATGGTATTACCCTGCAGGAGAGACAGAAAAGTAGTTGCTAACTGTATTTTTAAAAAATCATGGAGAAAAGGGAGTTTAAGCTACTATAGTTATGAATACTAAAGGATCTTTACTCCTGCTTATGATAATGTTGTTCAGAATACTGGAGAAGACTGTTCTTTTTAATCATTTTATATTATAGATTTGACACCATTCCCTGGTTATTAATTTTGGTTTTCTTGCATGAGCTGTTTGTGAGTGTCCTCTGTATAGTCGTTTCATGCTGCAGTAGCAAGGCAGCACATCCTTTACAGCAGGCAATCTGATTGAAATGCTTTATAAACAGGAAGTTAAACCAATATACTTTAAACTCATCTTTTACTCTTTTACTGAGCTGTGGTGGATTTGAGACTGCATCCCTCTTTTTAAAAATGCTCATTTTGGTTTTCCTTAAAAACTGGCAGTTTGCACTACAGGAAAAGTCGGGTATGGGGATGATTAACTTCATCAGTTATCCCTGTGCTATTTGTCCCTCCTCATGAGTCACAGCTCTTCTAGAAAGGCTATTTAGGAAACCTAAAAGTTTTAAATTTCTACTGTATGCCTGTCATTTGCTTTATATATTTTTTTTCTTCATGTTAGTTCATGGACTCAGTGATGCCCAACTCTTCTCTGTAGTCAGTTTTGTAGTCTAAAAAATTTTCATTTTCTGCAACACTTCAGACGTGGAACTGAACTTGTTCATGATGTTTCATGCAAGCAGTGTGAGCATTTACACAGTGTGCATTACTGTAACCCTCTGGGCAGCAAAGCTATGCCTGAGGGAGAAGGTAGCCCAGCAACTGTGCAAAGCCTGGCAGGTTTATCCTGGTTTGGATGCCAGAGGGAGTGCCAGTGACAGCACTTGGGGAGCTGCTTGGGTTGGCTAAGAAGCTGCAGGTTGTGCTTGGTGAAGTTTAACACCAAGGACTGCAGCAGTGGCTGACTGGAAACGCCTAGACCTTTTATGCTCCTCCTAGTTTTCCTCCAACTGTCCAGTTCATGTAGGTGTTTTCAGCAAGTCTGGCAGGAAAAAATATGCTACGCAGGCCCTACCATAGCTACTTTTATCCAGTGAGGTCAACATCAAGTAAATGCTGTGGTAGCAATACACAGATACCAGGAATATCAGAAAGGGAGTAGAGCTGTCACATGAGTAACTACGACATGAAACTTCTTTCATTAATTTTGGATAAGAGTAGAAGTGGACATTTAAAACTACAGCTAGTAACACAGTTAATTCAGCAGTAGATGTGGTCCTGATTCAGGGAAGCTCTTGGCATATGCTGGCACACTGGTTGCTGAATCAGGGTTTCTTCTAAGCTAGGAGGGGAGCAGGGGAGAGAAATACGCTAGAAGCATCTTCAGCCCAAGTGTCATCTGCTGTAACGCCAGTTATCTTTATAGCTTAATTACCGTGAACAGACATAACATGAAGAAGCAGATAGCAGTTGTCCATATATGAGCTTTGGGGAACCTCTGATAGCTTCCCTGGATTCCTCCTCTGTCATATATTTATAGGGAATAACCACCCAAAATGGTTATTTTGAAGTTGTTTGATTTGGGGTTTTTTTTCCCCCTCTATGGCTAATATTATACATTTTCAGGGAGAACAGGTTGTATTTTATGTGGGATTTTTAATTCCAGAATAAATGTAAAAAAGGAGGGGAAAATTATACACAGCAGAAGGTAGATCGGAGAGGAACGTGAATAATGAACACTTCATGTGTCAAATATTTATATTTCATGCTATATTACTCCTCACTGTGATTTTACTGTTGATAAATATGGCTAGAGTTTTTTTTCCTCTTCTATCTGTCTTTCATCTAGACTTGGACACCACTTAAGTTCTTTCTGTAGTTAAGGAATGGTGAATAAAGTGTAGGAAAATTAAAGTTGTTATTTAAAAATAATAACCTGTTCAGTCATGTGGCTTCTGACTTCAGATTTCAGAAACTAGGATTGTAATAGAAGTAAATTTGTAGTTGCTGCTGTACTCTTTTTTTTTTTTTTTTTTTTTTGTTTAATTGCTGTATTGTCACTGTTCTTCAGATTATGGCTGAACGGAAGAATGCTAAAGCTATGGCTTGCAGCTCGTTGCATGACAGGACAAATGTCACCCTTGATGTTCCTCTGCAAGGTACAGTGTGTTGCAGTATCCACAGGATGGTCCTGTTTAAGATACCTTTTGTTTCTGATACAGCTTTTGACAAAAATTGAGCATGCTGAGTGGGAAACAGTCCTATCTTTTAATTAATGTATCTGGCTGTAACTTGTTCCTGTATTGTTTGAAATATTTTTTTTTTGTTATGTTGGCATTAATGGACTCCTTCCTACTCGGTTATGTCAACTTGTGCATCTCCTCTTTTATTTTGAAGTGCAAGTGTTGCAAATTCAGTGTTTGTTATTAGTGGATACTGGTGTATTAAAGTGAAAGACCTTGAGTGATTGCCATTAGTAACTATATGTAGGATTTGTTTTATAAAATTTGGTTGCAAAGGAAAACACGTGTATTGTAGCCATTTTTGTTGGTATTATCTATAGTAATATAGCAAAAAAAAAAAAAGGCATAAAAATAACCCTGAAGAAAATGTATAAGGAAATGAAAGAATGAAAGTAGAAAGATATGTAGTCCACCTGTGAGACTTGGTAGTTGCAATTTCGGTGTCTTTTGGTTGAAGTGATGTTCTTGATCTGGTGGGGGAGACCCACAAAACTCAAAGAATTACATACACTCAGGCTCAGGTGGGAATGCCTAATACTACCCCTGGGGCTGGGAGTTTTACACTGGATGATGTAATACTGGATCATGGGAGATTTCATGAGCCTTTGAGACCTCCTCAGATGTTACAGCTGCGTGTTATATCCCTTATGTCCCGTTTTGGCCCATGGCAGAGATGAATACCTCTGGGCCATGCATGCATGTCTCAGGTGCTGCCTGGAAGGGAGTTATCACAGCCGAGTCATTTGTGTAAACACAACAAAACACTACCCTACCTTGCAAGGTTTGCCTCTTACCTTGTTCAACACCCAGCTTGTAGCCTGAGGTGTTGGGTATACATGCCCTCAGCACCTGGGTGGCCACTCTGCACATTGTTATCAAAGCAGCCTGCTGATTGTTGGAGCCATTAACAGTCCAGTCTCTCAGGGGAGGGACTGTGAGGCCGAGTTTGTGGGCTGTGGCCTCCTCCCAGCCTTGTTTACTTCACCTTAAACGTGAGGTGATTAGGTGGTAGTACCAGACATTTATCTTATCTCAAATTCCAGTCAGGAGGCTTAACTCATGGTCCAGTTCCCTGGAATCCAGGAGGAATATTTGGGCACGGAGTGGGCTTCCTGATCTAACAGTGTTTAAGCCATTAACCATTTCAGTCTCTCATATTTAAAACCAGAATAGATTTCAGTTAATCACTTGGATTCAGAGGAGTCATAGGAGTACTCCTCCTATGTTTCAGCATTTATTTTAGAAATTTCTGAGGCAAGGGATGCAGGTGGCTTGTCATCCAGCTGAAGTGTCTTTTGCAATTCCACTGCATGGTAGGAGGAAGTTGTCTTTCCTTGTCTTTATTAGTCATACCTTAGTAGCTACTATTTTGAAAGTATTCCAGGTGAACATACTCTGTGTTAGCTTTACAGGACATTATGTGCTTCTAGTTCCACCATTTTGTACTAAGTATCTTACTCCTAGTCCATACATCAACTTGTGTAATGGCTTGTGTAATGTGTACTGCTCAGACAGCAGTATGGATTACTTGCAGACTGTATTTAACATATTAGCAAGGATGGTATTAAAAGCAGATTTTAGATTATACATAGTTATTTTAGTGAAACTTAGGTCTGTATGTCTCAGAGACCTGTTCATCTGTATTTTCTGTGTTTTAGTATGCCAGAAATATAACATGACCTTATTCTTAGCATAGACCATAAATTAGCTGATGCAAATTTACCCCTAATTCCTTTAGAATTTATTGAGGCTTGTTCTCGTTAGAAGGAGTAGAAATTTGTTTTAATCAATACAGTACCATCAGAGTACAATTATTGGGTAAACTGTTTTGTGTAATTGATGAAATAAAAGTGTTTTTCCCTGCTGTGAATGCTGATTAACAGAAATTGACTTTTGTTCACATGCAGTAGATTTCCCAACACCAAAGACAGAACTGGTACAGAAGTTCCACGTCCAGTACCTGGGCATGCTACCTGTAGCTAAACCTGTGGGTATGTAACACTTAAGTGTCTTCCAAAGTACCTTTCATAAGCTCTAAAAGCAAGACTCTGGCTAGCCAAGTGTAAATGCATGATTTTTGAAGGGTAGCAACCCCTGTGTTTCAGTCATATGAATCAGACATGAAGACATCTAATATTCAGGGCATCGTATGAGCATGTGTTTGGCAACCAGGATATTTTGGGACCTGCCAGGAAGGCTTTCTCTGAATATGAGCTCTGCTGCTAATGAGAAGGGCCCTAGAGAAATGAAACAGTGCAGCAACTAAACAAGATACTGTTCTGGTTTTTATAAGCCAGAGGCACCTGTTTTCCTTTTGCAGATGAAGAAATACAACTTCACAATATTTCCTTCCATCATCAAATGGATTTTAATAAGGAGTCCAAAAGAATGTTTAGTGCAATGTGAAGATAGAAAGCTTTGTTATTGTTTTCATATTTTAATTTATTTTTCATTATTGCTTTTTCTTCTGTTTTAGGAATGGATACTCTGAATAGTGCCATTGAGAGTCTAATGGCTTCCTCTAGCAAAGATGACTGGATGGCAGTTACCATGAATGTTGCTGATGCTACTGTCACAGTAATCAATGAAAGAGTAAGGCTGACTGTCTTGTTTAAAACACATTTAACAGAATATGAGTGTTGAAAACCAGTAACACAGAAAAACTAGTAGAGTTAATTTACATTGGAATTCATTTGCTTATTTTGCATTTTATTTCTTTCCAGGATCTGCAGAGGCTCTTACTGCTTGTATCAGCATCAGCTTTCTTTAGCATTCCAAGCACGTTCTCAGAAATAAATTGTTATAGTTATTGATTAGATAATTAAATTCATTGTTGTTCTTTCTAGAAATTTGGAGCCTAAAATGTTGTAGGTTAAGCCCTAACTAACAATTATGAGTTCCAAACTGTATTTACCTTATTCTTTGTATGGAAGCCAAGAGTACTATTTAAATCTGTGTTACAGAGGGAGATGTATAGCATTTTCCCTAGAGATTAATACAGTGAAACTTTGGAAGAAAGTATTCTATATATGTCCTTTGATGAGGTACTAAACCAGTATGCCCATAACATACCAATGATAGGAGAGCATGTTTTGGAGTCATTATAGCCATGTTGTTTTGTTTCTTCACAAAACAAGCAGTTTGTAAAATGCACAACACGCTTGGTGCTAATGCCCAAAGCCTTGGTTTTCTGGTAACAGCCCAGAAGGGGAGATCCAGCCCAGGCCCAAGCATGCTGAGGACATGCAGAGAGATCAGCAGGAATTACAATGCTGTTTCAGCATGTCCTCCTATTTAATCAAAATTGGAAGCTCCACAGAATATCCAAGAGTAATGATCATTTGATTCATTACCAGAATGAAGAGGAAGTCATGGTGGAGTGTCGTGTGCGGTTCCTGTCCTTCATGGGAGTAGGCAAAGACATTCACACATTCGCCTTCATTATGGATACAGGAAACCAGCATTTTGAGTGCCATGTTTTTTGGTGTGAACCAAATGCAGGCAATGTATCAGAAGCTGTTCAGGCTGCTTGCATGGTAAGTGACCTTCTTCAAAGGCATTTAATAGCACTTAAATTTTTTCACTGATTCCATAAATAATCATCTCTCCAAATCTACAATGATATTGTTTTCAAGATAGAAAGAATAGATGAAAATAGGAATTGGTCTTAGGATAGGTTTAATCAATTAAACCCCAAACATTTTAAAATTTGAAATGCCAGTTTAGTGAACAATGCCCCTTTAATCATCTTCCTTCCTAACCTCTGCAATGTCTATGCAAGTTAGAAGTCTTCTATTTCACTACACAATTGTGCTGTAATCCAGTGGCAATATAGTGAAAGTAATCGTTGTTCCAGAGTAGCTGAACCCAAAAAACTCATTTTTCAGTGTTCAGATAGTTGTTTGTATGATTTAGTACCTATTGTGCTCTAACGAACATTTTCTGCCCACACACTGATGGATAAATGTCCCATTTACTTCAGCTGAGCTTTCTGTCACAGTTAAAACAGACGTTTGACTGTATTTAAGGAGAAGGTACTAAGAGTGTGTTTGAAATGCTTTGTGAAATTATTGGATAATGATCACAGAATGGTTTTGCTTTGTTGCAGTTACGGTATCAGAAGTGCTTAGTAGCCAGACCTCCTTCACAGAAGGTTCGACCACCCCCACCTCCTGCAGACTCGGTGACTAGAAGAGTTACAACTAATGTAAAAAGAGGAGTGTTGTCTCTCATTGACACTTTGAAACAGAAACGTCCGGTCACTGAGATGCCATAGCTGCATAAGAAGGAAGATTCTCCTAATATTTAACTGAAGATAACAGTAGCTACACTAAGGAAAACGAACTGAGGATGTCTGACCTTCCATTTCAATTGCTGATGCTTTGTCTTCAGAGAATTTACCCTTATCAAAACAATGTTAGACAAGCATGTTCTCTTGTTCTTGCCACCATCGTGTGATATGAAAAGAAGCATGAATAATTTTTTTGCTGTCAGTGAGTTACATCATGGGCAATGGAAGGTCTGTTTGATTGTAAATACATGAACATTACCTAAACTCACACAAAAAAAGAATATGGCCATGTCCCTCCCAGTGAACTCATGCTAAAGTCCTTGGAGTGAATGATGTCTGAGTTAAAGTTTCACCTTCTTGAGCTGGATTTGTCACAAACCAATCTTAAATCCTACAGCACTGCTGTGTTTTCAACACTGGAATGGGTACCAAGTATTAGCTACCATTGAATTACTGTAGATTGAATAACAAGTTTTATTTTTTACAGAACTACACCTGTTAATTTTAAACTGTTTGTCAGCATTGATCTAGCAATCACTTTAACATCTCCCTGACACGCTTTTGAATCCTGGCATCATTATTTCACCTTCTGGTACACATTATGGTCTTAGAGAAGAATCGTGTTTAAAATCAAACCAATGATAAAAAAATCCAGAAATGTTTTTAGTAATTGAGTTGCAGGGTGATCCTCTGAAGCTTTTCAGCTTTAAGCATACAAGTGAAACTGTTGGCTGTTAGATTTATTCTCCTAAATCTGTCATTTATTCATGAAAAATACCTTTTGTTTCACGCAGGGCTCAAACCAATCAGGACTAAGAAAGAAATCATGTCTTACAACTGTTATAGAGCCCGAACTGTTCCCTACCTTTTCCATAGAAGTGTTCAGTGAAAAGTTAAATTTAGTGTCTGGCTGTACAGTCCCCCTTCCCCTCAGAGTTTGCTGCTGAATACTTAGCATGCCAGAAAAAGAGCAATTATGAGTTTTATTATTTACAAAATTCCACAAAATTTAGTTTACTTTCAGTGCTCTTGTAACAAAATAAGAAGAGTTGTTTTCTAACAGGGTAGTGCAACGTGATTTCAATGCTTTTGCTCCAAAGGCTTCATCTGGTTGCTTTGATATACACACCTGCAGACCCTCACAAATCAGCCCAGCATTGCCCTCAAAATTGTACCTCAGGCTAATTTTGAAATGCAGTCATGCATCTTCAGTCTTTCCCTTTACCACCTTCTGTCTAGACCTGCAGATTGGTACATATTTTGGAAATGGAACATTAAAAATATTTTTATCTAGTGTTAAAAATGTTTTTCCTTCATTTATAGATAAGTTCCAAACTGTCCTGTCTCCCAACTCTATGAATCTGGTCATACTACAATGGTACAGGAACATTGGCAAGGTTGTTGTTACAATAACTCCTTTTTCATTTTACTATGCAAGAGGCTGTTACAAAGAAACTGTTTTCCTTTTTATTTCCTTGTTTAAGGAAATCAGTGACAACACCTGGGCAAATTAACTTAGGAACACAACAGGAAAAGAATGATGATTCAAGAAATTTCTGCATTGAAAAATGCAGAACAATCATTAAACTCAGTGTGATGTATGAGCAAGTGTCAGGTGAAGGCTAACTATGCAACTGTTGTAATTAAATTTAGCTCTCAGAATCCCCTCTGGAGAGCTGATCCTCCACCCATCTATCTCTCCATGACCATGATGCTGCAGCTCAGGCACTGAAGCAATTGTTTCCCCTCTCAAGGTTCACGTTCTTGCCACCTCCTTTGCACCAGTTCTGTTGCTTGTACAGCTGGAGGAGAAGCTGCTTGTGCCAGGTGTGCAGGGAGAGCTGGAGGTGAGGGGATGCAAAGAAACCCACCCCCTTTAGCAGTACCGCTTGTTTGACTGACTGTGAAGCCAGATTACAAAGCATGGGCCTGGCAGCTTTCACACCTGCTTCTGTAGTTTCCAATCCTGTTCCAAATCACCTCTGCTAGGAGCAGCATGAAAACTCACTTCCTATCAGAGAACCACAAAACTGTTTGGATTGGAAGAGACTGTAAAGATCATCTGGTTCAAACCCCATGGCCAGAGACGCCTTCCACTAGACCAGGTTGCTGAGCCCCCTCCAACGTGGCCTTGAAGACTTCCAGGGATGACTGCCCTCAAAATGTGGTGGCTAACACTGTACCTTTAGGTAGGATTGTGAAATTAAGAGATTGAACTTTCCTGTGCTGATGATTCAAATTTTATTTTAAATTAAATACTTAGTGTCTTTTTAAAGTTCCAGCTAGGAACACCATGATTTGGAGTTTGCAACTGTTGTACAACAGTGAAACAATTTTCAACAGTGTAGTTAAATTTGGCATTGCATCTGCACAGTGCTGATTCTCCCCAGAGGAGATCTGAGATCTCTCTTTAAATCAACACTCATGAAGCAGCAGTGTGAAGGTTCTGCACCAATGTTATCAAGGCTATGAATGTCTGGTTAGCTTTCACGAGCAATTTCAGGAAGGGCTGAGAAGATAGAAGGGTATTTGTAAAGCTGTACATCACTCACCAATGTACGTTTTAAGAGGTTTGTGACCGTTAACAAAATGTTGTTGATTTTGCAAGTATTTAAGTAGTGTGCTTAATGGTCTGACTATATGTGGCCTTTCTGCTTCAGTAGAGCTCCTTATTCTCCAAAAGATTTAATATGCACCCAGGTGTTTGCAGAGTCAGAGCCTTATATTTGCAGAGCCCGTTATCTTTTGTTGAACAATATATTCAGACACTCTTTTTACCGTGGCCAAAAAAGTATGTATGGGGTGTGTGTGTTTGAGCAACTGCCACTGTTATAGTTGATGTTATAGCAACCCTTCAGTTATCTATGCATTTTTTATAATACCTAGTGAGTCTGTAGAACGGCAGCCATGTGTTCACTATGCCTTGTATGTCTGATACCATATTCTAACTTAACCTGTTAAATACAGCTTAAAATATTTTTATTTTATTTATTCTATTTTTACTGAAATATTCTGCATTATTATGTTGATGTATTGTCTTTACGGGACATGCTGTTGTAACATTCTCCATTCTGTATACTATAGGTTGCCTAAAAAAAGGCAGGCTTTGTAATTATTTGTAGTCACATTTTTATTGAAGTCTGTAGAAAAATCATGTAAAGCAAAGCTAATTTCTTCCTTTTTTTTTTTTTCAATGCAAGTACTAAGAGGTAAGTATCGCGTGTCAGTCAGTCATGTCATTAACACACTCCCTTGCAGAAGCAAGGAAATTTATATTCACAGTCCACGACTAAGAGATAAAAGCCTTTCTTTTGAAATCTGCATTGCTGGCTGTAGGTTTTATTTGAGCCACTTACTGTTTCATTTAAAGAGAAGTAAGGAGATGTGAGAGATGTAAGGCTACAGAGGCCACCTACAGGGTGGTTAGATGGGAATAACAAAAATTGCATGGAAGGGCATAGAATCCATTCACAGTAAAACAAGGTTTTAGTGATATACTTCCTGTGCAGAGTCACATGTACCTACAGAAATAACATGCCCTTTTGTAACAGAGAACAAAAATTACAGAGTATCTAATAGCTTACACCAGTTACACTAAGAGTTCTACATCTCTTTTCTTTTATCAAGCATTTCGTAGGTCATTTACCTACAGATCTAAAATTGTTAGTATATCACCCATGGAAAAGCGAACTTTCTCATTTCAACAGCCAGTATGATATCAGTATTTCAGCATTGCCATCAACCACATTATTCCTTTTTTGGGGCAGGTTAATGAACACATTGCCACAACTTGTGCTGCACAGTCATCCAAAGCAGGTTTGGTTTAACAGCAGTAAGAAAGAAGGAAACACATCCACTGTTTATTAGCAGAGCCCAGGTCTTACATAAAGCACCTGACTGACACAGAAAAGGACAATTTTCCTTGCTGTTGGCCACTTCCCCACATTTAAATGTAACCTGTTCTGAGAATAAATTTAGCTGCATAAAGTGATTGTCTCAATTGTTACTGCTCAACGAAACTGGGAAATTATTCTTTTCTGCTCCAAATGGTGGTTGAGGGAAGGGAAAAATGGGTGGTTTAGAGTCAGCAGCAGTACAATGGAGACTTTTGCATCTGGAAAGCTGAAACAACAGTTTCTAGTTGAAAATTACAAATAAACAACTCAATTACAGAAAAGTAGTTGCATAAGATACAGTTTTACTGTAGAGTCATTGAGTGTTTAACTTTCATGTACATCCATCTGGAGTCAGTTCCAGATGTTGCCTCCAGGTGAAGTTCAGTGCTTACAAAGCTGCTGACCTGCAGAGTCAAAATATCCACTCTCTGATATTGTTAGTAGGACATCAAGAGTCTAACTGGTTTAGCTGCCATACCATTTAAAAAATGCAGATTCCTGAAAGCAAGATGAGGTCAATTGTGGGACATCATGACACATACTACATTAGTAGCCCAGAAATTCTGTCATCACACACATATAGATGTTCTTTTACAAGTAATTTTAACTTTAATAATGAATTACAAAGATCCTGATTAAAAACAGTTCGTTCTCTAACTGCAGAAAATCTACATTTATTTTAAGCATTTAAGAATCATTTTTGGAAAAAAAATTACAATCTCCTTAGGGTCCATTCTGTCTATCTAACATGTAGAATCTCCCTCCTCCTAGATGGTTTTGAAATAAAATATTTTTTTTCCCAGTTCTGTGCATTGCATGCGCATGGGTCTAAATTCATCCTTACAAGTTTGTTCAAAAACGAGCAGAATTCACCATGTTAATGAAATGGGTGAGGAGCGTGGGTTGGTCATAGGGATGTGCAGCAGGTAAGGGATATCTTTGCATAAGAAAGCTGGCTCAGATAAAAATGATAAAAGAAATTTTCACTGATTCAGTGAAGTAAAATATATCTGATGAACATGAGCCAACTGTTTATGCTTGTGGTGTAGTATCACTTACATAGTTTCTTATAAAGGCACTGCTGATCTAGTGACACTGACTGGTGTGGGTGAAGAAAAAGTAAAGATGTTAAAACATTTTCTCTGGATGGATCTAAATCCAGACCTATATGTCACATTGGTTCAGATTCCACACTATGTTGTTGACACTCATGGCAGCACTCTTGCCAAGGATCTTAAATGATTGCCTTGAGGAAAATTTCTGGGCCACAGCTACTTTCTATATTGCTATGGTTGTCTCTATTTCATTTTTACACCACTTCTAAATACAAATCAGATAATTGTTAAAAGTATCTCTATGTCTCTATTTATCATCTGCTCAGATTATCAGACTCCTTGTAGATATTTTGCAGTTATTTTATCTTTGCTAGGGAGAGGGAGTTGGTTAAAAGCCCAGGACTGCTTCCAAAGACAAATTACTCCAGTTACTATTCTACTACTAGGACTAATATTTATAAAAATGAGTTACTTTGACAGTAGCAGCTCTTTTCAACTTGCGTTAAAAATCGATGAAAAGCAATTAAGAGCCATGGCGTAGTACAATGTGACATTATGATGACAATTTGTTTTTTAATGTGAGAGTATTTTAACTTTTTTTTTAATATTTTGAAGCATAAACCAGGGAGCATAAACCAAGGGATTAAGTACTAGAAAGCCTATGCATGGACTTTAGTGTACTTGGTTAGTTTCCTGTGTAAAAGTTCACATCTAGTTTTAGAAATAAAGGTGAGCCAACAGCCTTACCATGCAAGGCTTGTTTTCCATGCATCAGTCAAAGTGAAAACTCACAAAAATGGCACCTACACTTGTAAAGAAAAATAACCAATTTAAAAATGCGGTCTCACTTTAAGAAAATCAATTTGAGATTGATTACTCTTACAGATCTAGGTCATGATGGGGGTTCAGATGTATGATTTAACTTGTCACTTTAAAGTGTATAGCAAGAAGTTAATAGTTTTTTTACCTCACTCCTCACAACAGTCTTATCAATTTTAGGGAGCTGAACTCGACTCACTTGAAAGTTTGACTACTGGAATAAAAATTACTATCTAACATGGATATTTCTACACAAATAGCCCATAACAGATCTCTCCCACAGCAAGATTATCCTGCATAAAGATATACTGTAAATCAAAGAGTACCGATTCATATACAGGAATGTTCTGCATAAATGAAGAGCGAAGTTTGAAGGTTCGTACAGCCACAATCAAAGATACCTAAACACAGTGGCTGAACATATTAGACAGGGGTGGTGGAAATACTCAACCACTTGAACCCTGTGCTCCAGTCCAGTTATGGAAGTGATTCGATACGGTGGGTTTATTTCCTTGGTGTTACCACTCCACAGAGAAAGTGATTATCGTGGGCTTCAATAGAACCCTGTTAAGTCCCACGTCTGCCCTTCGAGCAGCTGTTTGTCTCTCCGACACCCTGCCTAGAGGTGACAAGTGAGATATGTGCTTTGGCACTTCAGGCAGAGCTCTGTGTGAAACAGGGGTAGTAGATTGCATCTGCTGACCATGGCTGTTTGTTCGGTGCACATTGTTCTGTGGTGTGTTACCAGCTGCTTTAGACACAGATGTGTTACTGGCTGCTTCTGTTCTGCACACATGCTTTAGTGGTGTGTTACTGGCCGCCTTTGTTCGCTGTACGTATTTTTGCTGTATGTTACTGGCTGCTTCTGTTCTGCACACATGTTTTTGTGGTGTGTTAGTGGCTGCTTTTGTTTGGTGTACAGATTTTTGTTGTATGTTGCTGGCTGCTTTTGTTCTGCACACATGCTTTTGTGGTGTGTTAGTGGCTGCTTTTGTTTGGTGTACAGATTTTTGTTGTATGTTACTACTGGCTGCTTTGGTTCTGCACACATGCTTTTGTTGTGTGTCACTGACTGCTTTTGTTCTGTGCACATTCTTCTGTTGTTTGTTACTGAGTGCTTTAGACATGGAAACCTCAGCCTTAACATTCGCTCCAGTTTGATGGTGAAGTGGCTCTGCAGCCTTTGGCTTCCTGTCAGTACCAGAAACATTACGTCTACGTTGTTTTACTTTCTGCTTTTTTTTCTCTTCTTTTGTTTTTTCTTGATAAAGGCCATCTAGTAGTCCTTTTTCTGCAGCATAAGCCAAAATGTCTTTAGCAGACATTTTTGGAGAAGAATCTTTCTGAAAATTTCAAAGGAAACAACAATGAATCTAAGTCACAACACAGAGCTGCTCAGAAATTACTCCATGAGAAAATGGCAGAGTCTAGGACTTAGGTCACACATGATAAATGCTAACCAGACTATTTACAAAATAAAGAACATGACTCTTGTGCAAAGAGGCTTTAGACCATTTGCTTTTCAGAAACTTTGTTCTCTACCGAGCCAAACAGTGGAAGCTCAATTCCGGGCTCTCTACTTGTGGTCTGACTTGTGGTTTAATCCCAGCTAGCAAGCAAGCCCCACGCAGCAGGATCAGGCAAAGGCTAATGATTCAGAATCAGAAGGGTAAAAGCCAGGTAGAGACAGGGGTTACTTGGGAAGACAACAGCCATCAGTCTAAATGTCACCACTTCCTCCTTCCCCCCACCTTATGTACTGAGCATGATGTCATATGGTATCGGATATCCCTTTGTTCAGTTGGGTTCAGCTGTCTCAGCTGTGTCTCCTCCCAGTTTCCCATATACCCCCAGCCTCCTCCCCAGCATGGCAGTAGAAAAAGCAGAGGTGGCCTTGGCTCTGTGTAAGCCCTACTGAATAATAACAAAAACATCTCTATACTGTCAACCCTGTGTTCAGCACCAATGCAAAACACAGCCCCACACCAGCCACAGGGAAGAAAATTAACTGTAGCCCAGCGAAAACCAGGACACTCCCACATTGACCTGCTCTGTAATGTGTCTGTAATAATTATACACTATATGTAATATTACACATTACATATGTGTATCAGAAATAGTTACTAAAGTACAGAAATACTATCAGTAACATTAAACATGAATAATTTTCACAATAATGAAAATCTTTCCTCATAATTCATAAGTAAGGAATTTTCAGACTAGATTAACTAGGAACCAGGTCAGCACCCAAGTATATAAAGATAAATAATAGGGAAGAAAATACTTAAACTTCCTAAGAAACAGGTTTCTGTAAATCAGAAATTTCCATTTAAATTATAGAATAGAATCAACTAGGTTAGAAAAGACCTCTGAGATCATCAAGTCCAATCTTTGTGCTAACATCACCCTGCCTATTAGACCACGACACTAAGTGCTACATCTAGTCTCTTCTTAAATACCTCCAGGGATGGTCACTCCACCACCAACCTGGGCAGCCCTTTACAATGCCCTATCACTCTTTCTGTAAAGAACTTCTAATATATAACCTAAACCTCGCCTGGTGCAGCTTAAGACTGTGCCTTCTTTTTCTACTGCTGGTTGCCTGGGAGAAGAGATCAAACCCACCTCACTACAACCTCCTTTCATGTAGCTGTAGAGCACAACAAGGTCTCCCCTGAGCCTCCTCTTCTCCAGGCTAAACAACCCCAGCTCCCTCAGTGGCTCCTCACAGGATTTGTGCTCCAGTCCCTTCATAAGTCTGGTTACCCTTCTCTGGACACACTCCAGCACATCAATATCCTTCCTAAACTGTGGGGTCCAGAACTGGACACAGCACTCGAGGTACAGCCTCACGAGTGCTGAGTACAGAGGAAGAATGACTTCCCTGGCCCTGCTGGCCACACTATTCCTGATACAGGCCAGGATGCCTTTGGCCTTCTTGGCCACCTGGGCACTCTGCTGGCTCATGTTCAGTTTCCTATCAATCAGAACCCCCAGGTCCCTTTCTGTCTTGTTGCTCTCCAGCCACTCTGTCCCCAGCCTGTAGTGCTGCAGAGGGCTGTTGTGGCCAAAGTGCAGGACCCAGCACTTGGTCTTGCTGAACTTCATCCTGTCGGATTTGGCCCATCTCTCCAGCCTGTCCAGGTCCCTCTGCAGAGCCCTCCTCCCCTCCAGCAGATCGATTCTCCCCACCAACTTGGTGTCACCTCCAAAGTTGCTAATGGTAGACTCAATCTCCTCATCCAGATCATCAGTAAAGATATTAAATAGGACTGGGCCCAACACTGATCCTTGGGGAACACCACTGATGACCGGCCAATACCTGGATGTAGCACCATTCACCACTCCGGGCCCGGCCAAACAGCCAGTTCCTAACCCAGCACAGAGTGCACCTGTCCAAGCCACGGCCTGCCAGCTTTTCCAGGAGTATACTGAGGGAGACTGTGTCAAAGGTTTGCTGAAGTCCAGCCTTCACCTCATCCACCAGGCAGGTCACCCAGTCATAAAAGATCAGGTTGGTCAGGCAGGACCTGCCCTTCCTAAATCCATACTGGCTGGATCTGATGCCCTGTTTGTCCTGTAGGTGCCATCTGAGGGCATTCAGGATGATCTGTTCCATAACCTTGACAGGCACCGAGGTCAGGCTGACAGGCCTGTAGTTTACCAGATCTTTCTTCCAGCCCTCCTTGTGCAAGGGCATCACATTTGCCAATTTCCAATCCTCCAAGACCTCCCCAGTGAGCCGGGACTGTTGATAAATGACGGAGAGCAGCTTGGTGAGCTCTTCCACCAGCTCCCTCATCACCCTAGGATGGATCCCATCTGGTCCCACAGACTTGTGAGGATCAAGAGGCTCAGTAGGGCACTCACTGCTTCCTCCTGGATAACAGGGGGGCTATTCAGCTCCCCATCCCCGTCTGTCAGCTGACGAGGACAGTTGTCCTGAGGAGGACCCATCTTATTGTTGAAAACAGAGGCAAAAAAAGGGGTTAAATATCTCAGCCTTTTCCTTGTCTTTGGTAACTATGTTCTCCTCTGAGTCCAACAAGGAATAGAGTTTTTCCTTGCCCCTCCTTTTGCTATCAGTGTATTTATTAAAAGCACTTTTTGTTATCCTTAACAGAAATGGCCAGATTAAGTTCAAATATATAAGTACATGTTTTCTGCCTTGCGGAAAATACTCATTTCCTGAATCACCTAAAAATTTACCATAGGAGCAATTGCTTCTGTGCATTAGAATTTGACAAAAATTATTCAAATTAACTACCTGAAACAAAAAAGTTTCTCTGAAGGGAGACAATATGGTAGACAGATGTACATAGCATTATTAGCTAAAACTCAGGTAGTCAGGTTAAAAATATTTTATATTGAAAAGAAAGAGGTCAATAATAGGTAACTTGAAAGGCTTTTCCTATGTGATTCTCTTAATGAAATCTCTTTTGATTTCCCCCAAGAGACAAGCTTCTTTCAAGCACTGTAATCACAGTTTGACAGAAAGTAGCACAAATGACCAAATAAGATCCATTATCTTTAATATGCAATGAAATTCTAATTAGCTGCCCTCCCGCCTCTTCCGGTTAAAAAAATTCTTTCTTTTCTCAAACACAAGAGGAAAATGTTGATGCTCAGAGATGCAAACTAGCCCTTTAAGGCATTTCCTCAGGAATTGTGCTAAGACTTTTCCCTTTACTCAGCAAAAAAATCCTGCCTTGCAAGCCAGATTTGCATATGCCTTAGTTTGTGAAGAAAACATATTCATACCTATTTTATTCGAATTATAATAGTGTCACCCATAGGGTTTAAGACTTCATCTGCTTGGACACTGGAAAATCTTGGTGACATATATAACAACTCCACTAGAGACCATTTATCATGAGCCTAATCAATTTCATCCCAAGGTGTGACAACAATATATTTTCTCCAGATGTTGCTGGCACTGACTTGGATCAAGGCCCTGCTCTGATCGTGAACAGCTCCAGAACAACAGGCATGTGTTGGAAAGCTGCGCTCAGCATAAAATTCCAGAAGTGGCACATTTCAACTGCTCTCTATCCTTTGGTCTTAAAACAATTAAAGAACATCCAGGAATTTCATTTCACATGTTCAATTTCATGTATTCTTTTAGTGGAAAACTGCAGTAGCCATCTGTGAAGTTATTTTAAAAGGGTAGCTTTCTTAGCTCACCTCTCTTTCTAGAACAGCTACAAAACAGCCACTGGAAATTTCTGATGGCTCCATTTTGAAAAAAATGTCAGTGGAAGCCTCTGAATTGGAGAAAGTATCAAAAACGGGAGGAATAATCCTGTAAAAAAAATAAATATAATACCAGAAAATAATACTTAAGGATATAAAAGGAAATAAACAAGAATGCATTTAAAGTAATTTCCAAACTATGTCTTTCAATGACATAGCTTTATGTTAATTTCAAACAATGGCAATTCAAGAAAGGCATAAAAATTTATCTTTTCAGAACTAATTGGGGGGGGTTCTATTTTTTTCAATAATTCCCATTTTTTTCCTATTATTAAGTATGCTAACCACCAGACAACAAATATGTATTAATATAATGAAAACCTATGTTCTTCCTCAGGTCTGGAACTACTGGGTTATCAAGCTGTCCATGAAGCTGGAAAATTATCTGAAAACACTAAGCAGCTCACAGAAATTGTAATGCTGTTGACTTCGAGTTACCAGTATATGCTCAAAACAAACAATATATCTGTCAAAGCTAAAAATCTTAATTTAGAAAAATCTGATAACCTAAAAGTATTTTCAATAATTGGATGATGTTTTCCAATTTTACGTTTTTTACAGTGCATCAGTGGGGAAGGAAGAACCAGCCTTTTCTCATGATTTCCTTGTACTCCAGGAATGCCTTGCTGTTGAAGAGGCCTCAGGGACTTGGCTCATAAGGCTGCTAAACTAAAGTGATCTCAGTGTAGGAAAAACGTTCTCAAAATGTCCTCTTGCAATTTTAACACCGCTCCTCTTCACACCACTGAGGATGATAAGATAGAGCCCCTCCTCAGTGCTACATTAATCCTCTTGAGGGAGAGCTTTATTCAAAGATGGTTATTGACAAATGCATTCATTATTTGTAAACAGTATCCTGACTTGGCTGGCTAGTTCATTTCTAATGGGAAGTCTGCAAAACCAGATTTTTTTCTATGTCCCTTGGAACTTGATAGAACAGACAAGGCTCACATCCTCACATTACTAAATAAAACTCTATGTCCTGTGACACACGAGATTTTTCATTTTAAATCACCTCACTCAATGGAAAAAAGAAAAAGTGATAATCTTAATTCTTATATACAAATTCCTGTTACCGGGAATCCCTTTAATGGATGGTCTGACCCTGAGAAATTATGCAGAAATTAAATGCAAATTCGATAGGACAAATAGAAATGCATGAGTTGTTTAGATTCCTCTCTATACACACCTGTTCACAAAGTGTACTCTTACCTTTGCTATAAACTGTCATACCTTAAGGCAGACTTAGCCAGTGGGTACATGTTTGAAATCACCCTTACAACTGCACAGCCCTAAGACCAGTTGTATGACCCCAAACTCCAGAAGAGCCTTGTTTTGTTCGGCACAACTCCAGTACTGCAGAGTCATTCCAGAAGATATTATGCATATAAGCACAACTGGTATAAGAGTTTCCTCAAAGCCCTCAATTTTGTTGGAAAAGGAAATTAAGTAGATCTATGATGATCATACAGGATGTTTTATTAGTGTAACTTGCCTCTCAAAGACACCACTGCAAACACTAGGGGTAGTAATTCTGCAACAGTTTTTTTATTCTATACTGCATTGTTTTAGTCTAATAAGTTCTCTAATTCTAAGGAAAGTGTAAAAGGAATTGTAAGTAGTACATGCATCTTAAATGGCTTGAGTTTTCAGCTTAAGACAAGCATAATCACACTATATATTTTATTTATAGTGTTATATTACTACTGTTCATGCTGGTTACTGGCAGCTTTATTGCAGCAAGAACTGTGTATGAAAACATCTAAGATACTGCATGACAGTACAGGAGAAACAGTCTGAAATGGTTATCCACAAAGGCCTGCAAAAATCCTAATGTAATTTTACTGTCCCATTCTGACCATCTGAGATTGCCCTGAGGGGGGTGGGGGGTGCAGAGGTAGTGTTTTACACAAGGGGGATTTTTTTCTAAAATAATCAAGGCTCTGAGAAATTTTAATACAAATTCTATTATATGTGTTATGAATTTATGTATTATTTGTGTTCAATTAATTTGGAAACCATCATGTTCCAAGGTCCCCCCCAGTTCTTCCCAGAGAGTAATAGCTGCATAGAGATCAAGACATGACAGCCCACAAAATTTCAAATTCCAAAGGTTACAGCAAGAGTCCATAGATGCTTTTGGATTAGCATAGTATCTCTGGCAAGACCAACTCTGATTTCATGCCACTTAGTGTAAAAATTCAAGCAGGCTGCTACTTTTTATCAGTGAATTGCAAGAAAGATGCATTCTGTTGCACAATATCTTAACATTATGAATAACATGCAACTTTTAAAATTTCTTTGGACTAGCCACAGTTAACATTTACCATTTTAAACATACAAATTTTAATTACACTGAATATCTTGAGCCACAGTAACTTTCCCTGCAATAGTCAGGTTATTACCATCATCTAAGGTAGTAGAAAATCTAAAAATACAGTATTACTCATCTATGCTTTTGGCAACATAAATTTTCTTTACCTTCATCTTGTAATCAACTATCGTGTCTATGTGCAAGGGAGTGCCAACTGTTTGCATTCATGTACCTCGACTGAAAAGAAATTCCAAAAAGTATCCACCAGTCTTCTAACAATTTCTCTGTCTTACAGGGGTGACAGCTGAAATGTTTTGACTGTATATAAAGTATACAGAACACATACTTTTTTCATATATATTTGTATTTGTTATGATTGCACACCATGATCTCCTACTAAGACATCCTCCACGGAAGTCATTCATCTGTATACAGGGATGAGCAATTCCACAGCAAGGGTCCTTAATCTTCTCTATTAATCTCACAATTTAAGATTTAACTTATTTTTCCTTTGAAACTGATCATTCTTGGTCAGAAGCTGAGATCATGCTAGCAAGTACCCTGACCTCTAGTCTCCATTTTATCTTATACTAGCTTCATTTTCTTAATGCTGATATGATAAAAGCAATAATTCTATCAGAAGAACAGATATGTGATGCTTTCCTCCCATCTCAATTTCAGATGAACAGACATATTACCTTAAAAAGTCCACAGAATATTGCTAAGTACTCTCATAAACATCAGAAAGAATGGTATGACAGGCAGAAAAACTATTTTAAATATTAATTTAACGCATGACACATATCAGTCTAGGAGATAAGAATTATGCTACAATTTAAAGTTATACTTTAATTTTTTCATGGATGAAATTACTCATTGCATACCTATATGGTTGTACTGTATTTCCTTCCACTCCATATTCCAGTGCTTTTTTCACTACTAGTTCATTTTCTTGTGGGTAAACTGAACAAGTGCAGTAAACAATAGCTTGTACTTCATTAACTACAAAACAAAACAAATTTTCTACTGTTCAGATTCTTCACACAGACAGTGGCTTGGTAAGGACTGAAAGCATCATAAAAATTATGCTTGGATATCACTTTCACCAGTAAAAATACCCTCCTGCCCACTTAGTATGAAATCTCTAGTGGTTTTTAATAATTAAAATATTAAATATTTGCAGACTGCAGCACAAATTCAAAGCTGTATCCAGTGTTTTCACAGAGATGCCAAAGGAGAGAGGAAGAAGGGGTAACATACAGATGGAGCCTGACTACATTTGCAGCACTTCCAAAGCAGAGTATGACTATGCCATAAGCCATTTAGTTCTATACACAATACTGAAGGCTATTGTATTAATGTCTAGTGAACACTAGGACAACAAAAACACCTTCACACTGGAGAAAACCATTATTCAGGAGTTTTGGTTACATGCTTATTGTTAATTAACAAAGGAATCCATGTATTTTTAACTATATAAAAAGTGGTGATAGTACAATGGAATTGATAGTATAAGGTTTTCCCAGAAATTGGAGAACTAGCACACTTACATGTCAGTGCATGAATCAACTCCTTAAGCTGCCTTTCAGCAAGTATACTGAGTTTATCCTCAGACACAAATCCCTGGAAAAGGTCTCGTAGCAATCCTGCATCTAAAAGCAGGGAGTTGTATATTTAGTATTGCAACTTGTATCAGTGACTTAAAAGTCCGCGGATCGCAAAAACAGACCTGGTTGTTACTGGTGCAGTTAAAAGGTAGGTTCTACAAATTAGCATACCAAGGAATGCCTACTTTATTCACTTTCATTCTTTACCTGTCATTACTGGTGTCTCTTATTTGATTTGATTTAATGAAAATTGTAGTGAACAGACTTATTCAACAGTCAATAAAGGAATGTAAGCAAATGTAAAACTATATATATGAATTACATACATGAAAAAAAGCAATTTTCTGATTCTAGTCTTTTTACTTAAACAAAGCTATATACATTCTGCTCCCCAGAATAAACCTCAAACTTCATACTACCAACATGAAGCACACGATTATTTAAGTTAGTATATGTTTTATAGTAATTAAAAAAGGGGGGTTTTAATAAAATGATACAATTTACTACAGCACCTGCACTGTCTAGACCACAATATTTGAATTTATTTCTACTAAAAAACATGAGCTAAATATTGTATCAAAAGTTACCTCTATGTTCACTTAAAATAAACTCAATTGGATTGCCAACACCCAGCCCAGAGCATTGTGGTAGAAGCAAAATAACTGTTGCTTTTCGAAGTCTTGGGTCTGTTGGTTCAAGCTCAGTAAAATCTTCATGTAACAACTGAATATCTGAAGAAAAAAGGAAAGGCTCAACAGTTAGACATGGCAAGCAAGCCTGCCTACAGGTGATCCAGGTGAAGAGACCGTGGTGTTGCACACATTTCAACAGGGCTAGAGCCTGCTAGACCCAGATCCTACAAAGTATGCCCTATGGATTTCAAATGGATTGAAGGGCTAGACATGCATCTTCCACCGAGAAGACAGTTAATGGGATTGCAGAGTCCTGTTGCACTCTGTTCTGATCATGACACAGGGCACTCTGTGTCCTCTGGATAAACGGGAAAATCCCGTGTGTTTTGAATTAACACTCTCAAACAGCTGAAAATGAGACTGTAAGCAACAGCCAAAACACCAAATAAACAGACCCAAAAGCTCCCAGCTACCACCAACTGCTATACAGTAAGTACTTCAATGGAAAAATTCATCCTGACATTTCAGGAGCTTCCATTTATGACATGGTTAATCTACAACCTTCAATTAACTTGACTACAGCTAAAGAGCTGTCAGTTCACTTTGTGACAAAAAAAAAAAAAAATAAGTTACTGCCCTCCCCAAGTCTTCAAAGAAGAGATCTCTGAAATCTGATAGAATTATGCCATACTTATAGATATCACAAACATCTAGATTACAATACTTTTTGCATACCAACTCTTTCAGCACCTACTTTCACATCCCATATGACTGAAAATATTCCTCAGTTCTTCTTCTTTTGCTGAAGTTTTCACACCACAAACAAAAATTGTGGACGTGCTGTGACTTGTCAGCACTGACATATGGGCAATGGTCAGATGGGAACCTGTGTGAGCCACTATAATGTCATCACCTGCATTCAACAGTGCCTGTGCAGAGTGTACAGCAAGGCTGCGAGATTTATCCTAGAAAACAATGAAAACAATGACAAAAAATCGAGTACAACCAGTTATTTTGGTTTTATGAATGCCAACCCTCTTTTCCAAAATAGGAAAGTATTTTTTTTCTCAGCAAATGGGAAAGAAGGGAGGAAAAAACTAATCAGGGATAGCTGTCCTGATCACCTATGGGGCTCTCATGTATAGTTCTTTTTAGTAAGTCTTCTATTAAAAATATACAAACTGAAATTGAATATTGAATACTGAATCACTTTTTAAATTGAGCAATAATTTTGAGGATAAAGTTTCCAGAAAATGAATTGAAATCTAGTGAAAATGCCACTTTGAAATGTTCCTGCTAGGCACTCAAGAATTATCAGACAGTTCAAATAGCTTGTGGTTGTGTGCTGTTGCACAGTTACTCCAAACCACTGTTCTACAACAGGAATCTCCAAGCAATCTTACATGGAGAGTCTAATGATGGCAAGTCACGAAAAAGACCAGTGAGGTTTAGGGAGAACTAGGAACCACACCACACAAAATACAAAGAAGCGTGATCATTCCATCTCAAACATGCAGCTGAAGAGGAAGAAATATTACAATAGCATACCACTATCTACTAACCACTATTTACTGAAGCATATGGAGTTACATCAAAACTTTCCTCACATTTTCAAAAGTGAGGCTGCTCTTTGATCTTCTTATATGTAATGCCAACAGTTTTCAGATTAAATTTAAAAGTCTACTAACTTAATTGTACCTATCAGTTATAAGTATTGACAACTGCATGCTAAATTTAGTAAGTTAATCAGTTTGTAACCTCCTAATTATTAAAAATGTCCAAAACCCTATGATAGTATGTTGCTGCCTGACTGATTTAATAGGATAGACACAAACACATGACCCCATTTTAATGCAAAGCAATTACTTTAGTTTGCATATCATCTGACTCAAGGGTGACGTGAACTCACCTGCAGTAAGAGTTTGCAATCTGCAAAAAGATCTAAATTAAGCAATTCTTCTTTAAGAGAGGAAGGAAAAACCAATACATCACGGCAATGTTGGTCCATAGCATATGTATAACGGTCAAAGTCTGAGACAGATTCTACCTTTGTGAGTCCCTTCGTCTCCAAATCTCTGATAACATCTTCAAGGCTGTTAACATACAACTCTGACCAGTAAATACACAAGAGTTACTTAAGCAACATAGTTCACACTAATTATATGAATTTTTGACTTCTATTAGTGTGTGTATACATATGCATAAATTTATAGGTATAGAATGCCATGCTGCCTGGAGGAAGGGAACTTATTCTATTTTAGGCATGTAAGTTCTGGTTTAAAACAATTAAGTTAATAAGTCTTACAAAATTAAGTAAGAAAGCAGTATGTGTCTCCAGAGGATGATTCAAAGCATCAAAACAGAAATGTCCATGTGCTCAGGAGACATCATAGTAAATTTACTGCTGGAATGATTTAGTTCTTTCAGCTACTTTCAATTTAGCCCAACTTGACAATGATTTTAATGGCTGATAACTGAAAGAATGAAGCGTAACTGCTGAGGTTAGCAATTGAAATATCATAAAGATTTAAAGGTATATATAACAACACTTGTTTGTTGAAATGCAATTTCAGACAGTGCCATAGCCTTATAGAGTACATCAAATGTGGGATGAATGCAGCAGCTTTTAGTTCAGTCTTATTTAAGGGTTGCAAAGTCACAACCAGAGAAAGACATAATCTTCTAAGCACCAAACATTTGTCCAAGACAAGAGCAGGAAAACAAAATTCTTGAAAACATTTTAAAGTGAATTACCTGTCCAACAAAACAGATAACAGGATAATCTAGAATGGTTCATGTATTACAGTTAGTACGGAACTGGGAACACTAGTGTTACATATATAGTAGTCTACAGAATATAAGGATTTTTAAAGAGTACTTTTATTTGAAGTTTACACTATCCCTACAGAATAAACACCAAGTTTAAGAATTATATCTGTTTTAACACCCTTTGCCGAGATTACAGCTTACACTAACACACCCTTTTACACTAACACTTTTAAAGATGTCTCCTTTATCTTTTGTCACTAAGTTTACCTACCCATGTTTTTTTTAACTTTGTTTCTTTGTTTATTTAGTTAAAGACCCTCACACGCAACAAAACAGTAAGAAAACTGTTTCACAATCTTGTTACGGTGTATGAATGCCATTATTGCAAAATATAAAAACTACAAACAAACATAACACAATGGCACTGGACGAAGTAGAATTTCCTGTAAGAATTTTAAATTACTGGTATAACCTGGATATATATTTATATAGGTATAACCTTTATATGTAACCTGGAAATTCTAAAACAAGCAATGGAGCAAATTATAGTACTTCATATGTAAAAACATCCATATCAGATGATACTTTAAAGATCTTACCTGATTTTATACGTGTTTATCCAAACACAGAAAGGTAAAGCAGAAGCCCTTCGTTCTTGCTTCCACATGGTTTCTGGTAAAAAGTACTCAATTGAAAGAGCATCGTATTTGATGCGACATCGTGCTAGTGCAGCTGCCAATTTGGTCCTATAACTACAAAAACATAGACACAAGTTTAGTAGAAACATCTACCACAGACAATCATAGATGCAAGGTAGCACTCCATAGCTAAGATTATTTCATTTAAATGCAGGTGGGACTGCAATTATGACAGGTGACTCTCAGATACACTCACTTTCTCAAACAGCTAAAAAAAATGCAGTATGTTTTGGAACTTCTCTCTGTGGAATGCAATCATCAGATTCATTTGCATGTTTGAAGATGTAAATACATATATGTGCAGAACGAGCATTTGATGAAAGCTGACCTCTAAACATGAACAGTATGATGGCAACCAGCAGTCACTTTTACTATCATTTCATGAAAATGTCAGAGAAAATATTCTCAGTCTTTCCTCCCCACAAGCTTTATGCATACACTTGATATATAATTTAAAGAAAATAAAAATTGTTGGTGAATTACTTCACATATATTACTTACTGTACTCCAGAAATACCTTGTACTTAAGATATTCATGACCTTTCTGGGCTATTCTAAATCCAGCAGCAACAAAATTTTGTCTAATAAATGCCTTTAGAGTTCATCAACTGACTGATGAAAGAAATAATAAATACTAAAATGTTTATTTTATGTACCCTCTTTTTTGTTCCAATTTTTAAAAATAATAGATATTTAACAAAGTTACATAATAGAAGTACTGCTAAATAAATGGATGTTATTTCACTCCATGACCTCTTAATTCTATTACACTCATATTTATGGACATATACTGAATATTTAATTTCTTTCCTAAAATTGTATGAAAAAAGTTTTAACAATGCCAAAATAAGCTGTTAGCAAAACAATCCACAATATCAGGATGGTTTGTTAGCTGTATTTTTCTTAACTATAAAAACATTAGAGTTTCCCTTCAAATTAGGCTCTCATTCAAAATAAAGAAGACAATTAAATTTGAATATGAAAGACATATTTAATAACTATTTTTAAAAGACATTGGTTACACAAACCTGCATTTTTGCTCATATATAACAACAAATAAAAGCTCATTGCATATATACCTGTACAGGTAATGCCCTACTTCCTGAACTTCTGCTACAGGTTCCTCTTCATCACAAATCTTTCGTGCTTCAAACTTTCGGTCTTGTAGATCATAAAGCATCACAACAAGCAAGCAGGTTAACTCATCTGGCTGCAACAGAAAAGCAGATGGATAAGAAAAAGTGACACAAAGTGTGCCTTACTTCTGCAAAAAGATCTATACCAAACAGCAGCATCCCATGGTAAAAGTCATTAAAAACTTCAGTGAAATTCTTATTCGTAAGAATATGAAAGTAATTCCTTGTAGAGAGCTAATAAAACACTGAAGATGATTTAAAAAAAAATACATATAAGTTATTTAGTTTATCAAAATTAAACACATTCTAGATACACAGATAAAACACTATCTTAATGACTTCTAAAGTTATCATAATTGAAACTATGAAATTATTTTCTCTTCATAAAGTAATTGAATAGCAAAGCTAACAAAAACTTCCTGTCTATCAGTTCATCTCTTGTGGAATTCCTCCATATGTAGCAATCAATACGCTCAGCGGTATAAACCCTTCTGCTGATTTATGTAAAATCTCCTTCCCACATTGAAGTGCTTAAACCAGGGAACATCTCTTGCTTGAGGACAATAATTAGCAGCACTTCAGATCCAGTCATCTACATCTTTCCATGAAATTCCTACAGTTATGATGCCTTCTAAAATGCTCACCTTCTCACACAAATGACCAAAACTACTTAGAAAACTCAAGTTATTAGGGAAATACCACCAAACACAGAATGTTAGCACACAAGTCTTACTTCCTTACAAAAACAAGACAAAGATAAATATGTTAGATCATTTGTCTGCTCACATCAGCCTCCACAAAAAACATCAATTCAAGTTCATCCTGCAGTTTTCAAGGGCATCAAAGACTAAACTGGTAGGAACAGCAAATCGTGAACTCTAGAACTTCTTTTCATGTCAAAGCAGGAAGGTGTGTTGAGAGGGTAAACTGGATCAATTTATGCCTGTATTTGTATACAGTACAGTATGCCCAGGAAATGAAACATGGGATCAGTGCAATTTCTTTTTTTCTGATGGGAGTTCACTCCATGCTTTCTAACTACAAAGGACAGGAAAGACACATGATTTTTTTTTCCCCCTCCTCACAAGAGGACACATGTTGAAAGGAAAGTACATTGACACAGACAATATCACTGAGCAAGTACTACACTGCAGTAAAGATTATGGCTCACTCTCCCACATTCTTCCTTTGAAGGCTTTGATTCCCAGCAGTAAGGGACAACAGAATCTCACAACCAATGTATCTAGTACTTTGGAGATGGATGCTTTAGACAACTATCCAAAAAGTTCAGCAATATTTCAGTCTGAGGCTGTTATATAATTCAAAACAACAAAGGCTGTTTTGAAGAATGCTGCAGAATCTTCAGAAAATATTCTAATTACAGCAATGCAGAAAACATAAAATTTATTTCCTTTCAATAGCATTCACTTACTATTGAGTGGCATGGGTAAACACTGCTATCTAACAATATTTCTTCAAGAAGACTTTGATCTGCAAAAAGAAAAGAGAAAACATTGACAAGTTATGATATGAAATCCATAAGATTCTATGGAAGAAAAATAAAACCTTATAACTCAATAAATTGTAAGTTTAAACATCATGAAAATTAAGGACTAATTCAATCACAAACAGTAGCAACTCTAAATAATCCCTTTACTTGAAAAAGTACGTGGTTTTAATGTTCTATTTCACAAAAGGCTAATAACACTTAGTCATATTCAAATACTTGAGGGATATGAGTAGTCCAGTAGTAACCTGCAGTTCAACAAAAAATTCCCCAGATCTGACAAACACTGAACATTCTGCTTTCACACGTTTTCTCTCCTACATCATTTCTGTTGGCAACTCTCAGAAAAAGGTTTGTACTTACATTTTAGAGCATTGAAAGCCAGTTCATAAGATACACGACTGCAATACTCATCTTTAAAAGCCAGCATGGGTGATTCTAAGTTATTGGCATACCGCACCAGCATTCTATCCTTCCTCTTTTCAGTATGAATGCCTTGAAAAATCTTGGCTGCGTTCATGTATACCGAGTCAGGATAGCCATTCTTCTCAATCAGAGTCATTGTTCTTTTTGCAACAGATCCTTTTTCATCTGAAATTTTAATTTCACCCAAGTCTGATGTAACATTTCTAACATCCTCATGTGAAGACAGCAAGTTACAAGAACCTGGCATTTTTCCAGTTGCTGACTGTGTAAGTGCAAGTCACAATCCTGCTGGCTCTGAAAAAACAAACAAAAACCCCCAAAACACAAACAAACAATACAAAACAAACAAACAAACAAAACCACCAAACTTCTCAATGAATCATGATATTTCTTTTTGCTAGAGTAAAATTTTCCCTTCATTTCCAGGTTTAAAATAAAAGCTGTTTTCTTTTTTATGTTCTAATCCTGCACATACATGAATCATCTACACTTCTATACATCTATCATCTTGTATACTGTAGAGAAGTATTTATAAGAGTTTTCATTCCTTATTTGCTTTCACCAATGCATGTGCAAAGACAGTTACTTGTTTCAAAGAGGCCAGTGCTTTACAATAAATGATCCTGAACAGACTATACATGGAGATCTGATTCTCTGTGTCTAATAAGAAGCATTATTATTGCACAGAGAATAGAATCTCTTACTAGGAATGTCTCCTTTAATAAAAAAGACATAACTGATATCTCAAAGCAGACATCGTATCTTTCAAAGAAGAACCATCTTGAAAAGACTTGCAGTGAATTCCAAATGTTTGTCCACTAAGCTGCATAACTGTTCTTAAAAGGACAGAATAGAGATCACCTAAGTGTTATGTATTTAACATAATACCTAAACAGCAGAATTTTAAATACAGGAAATCCATTTTAAGAGTTTCTGAAGGTATTATCCAACTCTCCATAATCTCACGTGCATTTCTTAAATTTTCTACACATTCTACATAAACAGTAAAACAAAAACTACCATCCCCAAAGGTAGAATGAGGCATCAAGAAAAACAAAAAGCCCCAGTGTTAGTTAAATGCAAAAATATGCTAAAAGTTCCACATAAACCATATCTAAAGTACTGGCTTTACCCTACTTGCTCTGGTTGTTATAACATGCACTTATGATAATACTGGGAGGTATAGAAGTCAGTTTAAATATTCAGAAGAGGGTTAAGTCAGAACAAATTAAAATATAGAATAAAAATTAAAAAAAAAAAATCAAACTAGTCCTACTGCCTCAGGAAGAATAATAAAAGAGAACTGTGAGCAACTTAGCAGCTTTAGCACAGCAAGCCAGGCATGTATCCAGTGCTGATAAATATTCCAGGACTAACAGCACAAAATAGCAGAATCTGGGGGGTTTGCCAGTCTAGAACTAAATAAATAAATAAAAAAGGTGATACTCTGATCAAATTGAAAGGATCTTCCCTTTTCCTACATAATTTAGTTCAGGATAACCATTCTCAAGCTTTTTCCTTGCACTCTCCAGCACCTCTCAGTGTAAAATACGTATGTCTTCCCTCAAGGTCAGACACACTTGCTCAACATCCTTTTCCTCTTCCCTTTACTGCCCACCATCACAAGAAAAAACATAGGGCAGCACACAGAGTTGAAGGGGAAAGGAAGAACACAATCTGTTGCTTCTCCAGCTGGTAGCTATGAAATGCCCCATTCTGAGCCAGCAGTACCCCATTTGAACTCCCTTTCCCAAACATGGATTACACTCAGCCCATTTCTCCCCTCTCCAAGACCAGCACAAGTCAGTGTCCAACCAGTCCAGCATGCTTCAGACAATGGACCAGTGTTCCTTCCTGAATTCTGGCAGTTCATCTGGAGGAGACCACATCTTATTCTCCTACAAGATTTGCTTTTCAAAACTAAGAACTGCTAACCCTATCAAAGCAATTTTTCCTGTTTCTTTACAGAGGCCTCAGAGAAACAGTTTCCTCTGGTGAGAATTAAGCTCCAACATCCTAGATGCAGCACTGATGGATCCATGGAACAAACATAAATTTATTGTATGAAGCCATAATGAAACAGAAAAAGCAGTGTTATCAAAAGAAGGCATTATGCTCCACTAGAATAAAGTACCAGATTAACTAAATCAAACTGAAACCCTTGTGCATAGAAAACAAAAAATCATAAATACTTTAAGGGTCTTTTACACTAATTTCACCAGCAAACTTTTAATGACTTCACAGAAATGTGGACACCATCTAACAGGGACCTGAAACTCAAACCCCTTCTCCAGGTGAACACAATTACTCCTTTTTAGAATATGCAGCAAGTGAATGATGTCTGTCATTTCAGGACTTTGAAGGCTTGCAGAGTTCCCAATTACTCTTTGTGACTTCTTTGCCAAAGCCATTTTTGCTGAGCTGCAAGATGCACCACTATTAGGATGATGTGTTGAATGTACTTTCCCAAAAGACAAATGTCACCCTAATAAAGATGACAGTATTCTGCTCTGTGCAGATACACTGCATGGCTGCAACACTGTAAATCACTGCCTGGATTACTGAGTGCTGTGCCAAGCAGAGTGCACCAAGTTTGACAAATACGAAGCTCAGCTGGGAAGAGCTTCTCAGAGAAGAAAGAAAAGATGCTGTCTTTGTTTGTGAAGCAGCAGCAGCACCACAAGGCAAAGGAGGTGCTTCTAGTGTACATTATCTGCGCAAAGGGATGTACAAATCTCTCTTCCAAAAACGCCTGTACTACAGATGCAGACAAACCCCTGTGACACAAGTTACTGTATCCACGTGCAAACAACAGCAATAACGATAAGAAGACTGCCGATTCCAAATAGCAGAGTGGGAACTAGGGAAGAGATTGGGGAACTAAATTGGATGATACTGCTTTACAGTCAGGTAGTACGAGGGAGGAAGCTGGAGGAATTCACTTTTCTTCCTAGTTGTTTGTTGGGGTTTTTTGTTTGTTTTTTTGTGTTTGTTTGTTTTTTTTTCCCCAGAGACTGAGTGGAGCTCTCAGCTGCTCTGGTAGGGTCTGTATTTGAAGCACTCAACACATTTAAGACGAAGTCCACTGGAAGAGCATCTGAAGGGAACATGCATGAGAGGGAACGAAGACTACATGCTCACACTCTGAGGAAGCTCTGGTGTAAGACGTTTTAGTAAACCTTTTTCTCACTCCCTAAACTATTTGGGAAAAAGTAACACATCAGGCACCTGCCATGTACCCTCACAGGACACCCACCTAATAGAACTGTCACAAAACCAGTAGGTTTAAATACACAGGAGAGCTTTAATCATTGCTTCCCAATACCAGAGATGTACTACCCTTTTAGCCAGTATACTTGCCAATGGAACTGAAGAAAAATTTACTTAAATGTTCTCAGTTTCAAGAGAAGCTGTCCATAGACCATATGGTTCTGCAATCATAAACAGCACTAAGCAAATACAGTATTTGTGGTGCATAATATAGCTCCGTATGAACAGGAAATAAAAAAATATGCCTCCAGTTTAACTATGTAGCTTCATTTGAAGTGGAAAGTAACTACTGTATCATAAAGACTAAGCTTGAAGGATGGCTCCAGCTTTGACTTAGTAAACTCAAGTGAACAGAATTATGACATTCACTGCACAGCATAGCAAAGGATTCCCAAACACATTCCCCCATAAAAGTCAGTAATTCCTTTGTTTATATAGCACTACATATATTTTTCCTATTTCTTCAGTTATCACCTTTTTCAGTAGCAACTACAGTTCAGGAAAAGACCTAAACAATAGCCAGCCTCACAGCACCTGTACTAGGTACAGCAGGCAGTCTGGCTGCCCAGTGCCAAGTCACATTCACGGGGGCTGCACGAGAAGTGGGTACGCGAGCATGGACACGGCTCCTCACACAACAACAACCCGTAAATCCTTGACGGCCGTGTACATATACATATATATGTATATATATAGATATATAGATCACTAACATCAACTGCGACTGCCTGACACAGAACTTCAAAGCCTCTGCTGTTCCCAGCTTCAGTCAGCCGAGGTGGAGGGGAGGGAAGGTTAGAGTCAGAGGAAGAAGTCGGCCAGGAGACCATCCCCCCACTGCGCTTTACTAAGCAGAATCAGCTCAAGGGGTCTCAGGGGACAGGCACGGAGGAGGGAGCTGCGGGCACCCCAGCCCCTCGGCCACGCCGGGCAGGACGGCGGGACCCCCGGGCGCGGGGTCTCCCGAGAGGGACAGCCAGACCCCCGGGAAAGGCATCCGGACCCCCGGGAAGGGCAGAGGGACCCCCTTGTCCGCCCCGCTCCCCTCCCCGCCGCCCAGGCGCACCTGCGGGACAGCCGGGGCGGGGAAGGGGCGCCGCCGCCCGCCCAGCCCCCCGCCAGCCCCTGGTTCGGGAGGCATGGGCTGGGGGCTCGGGGCCGGACGGGGCTCGGGGCCGGGCGGGCTCCATGTCCCGGGCCCTGCGCAGCCGCCGCCTGGCAACGGCGAGCACGGGCTGCGCCTGCGAACACAGCGGGCAGCGGCGCTCACGCTTCTGCCGGCAGCGAAACGCCACCAGCCGGAGGATTGGAAAGGCCCCAAAGCGCGGGAGTGGCCCCAGAGAAGGTGCTGGGGTTTCACTTGCGCTTGAAATTAGCCGCGGGGTGTTATCTTGCACCGTGACGTTGTCATGTTTTAGCTGCCTGAACCTCTACTTGCGTTTATAGTTTTGAAAAGCAATTGTAAAAGGCTTTAAAGGGTTTTTGCAAAATGTTTATTTAAAAAAAAAAAAAAAAAGGAAAAAAAAAAGGGAAAAAAAAAAGAAAAAAGAAAATAAAATTACAAAACCAAAAAGCATTTCTTCGAAGTATGCAAATAATCACTAAATCAGCCATAACCCTGCAGAAATCTGCTTTTTCCCTAGAAATTTGGTCCCTGTTACATCAGTGCCATCATGGACAATCTTTGTGTTCTCCAGAACAAGGGAAAACCCCCTGTGATTCACTTAAAATCTGAGATAACTTTTGAACTTTTGCAGTGTCATTTGTGGCACACAGCCCTGCCCGGCACCTCACAGAGGAGTCTGTAGCAGGGCTGCACAAAAGCTGAGTGATCAAGTCTTTGGTCTAGGTTGGCTGCACACTTAGTAAAGCTCAGTATAAACTGTAGTACATCTGTGTTTTTATGAACTGTGAGGTTGCAGAGTTTTGTGGAACAAGCTGCATTGAAGCACACAAGCCAGTGCTTGTTATTCCTGCCAAAAACTTGGGTGTTTGCCAGATCCCTTTCTGATATCAATATTATCAGATATCTAAGCAAACCGAGCTGTGACTATGCAATCACATGCATCAGGACTAGAAAATATGGAGAGTTTAAAAGTGCTTAGTTTGCTCATGGTGCAAAGCAAGGCTGCTGCAGTTGTGATGGCAGCAATTAATTACAAATCCAACCAAATAGTCTGGGTAAACTTTGCTCATAGCAGCTCAAACAAATCTTGAATCCTTCCTGATGAAGGAGTGCAATACATGACTAATCGGTTGTGTGCATCCATAGGGCACTATGCTGGCTGCTGTATAGATAGAGAAGAGGTTTTTATGCTGTTTATTTCATTTTGTCCAAACAGATATGGCAGCTCTTTTTAAAAGATGAGACTGAAAATTGCTGCCCAACATCAGTTTCATTTCTGTGTACTACTCTTTCACCTTCACTTTGTACTAGGTTATTTTGCCAAGAGTTCTGCTTAGAATTTACCATACCTGAAGCTATTCATCTTTTGAAAGAAATAAATATACTTTCGCACCACCATCTCATTTCCTTTTTGTCTGTGACATTTTTAGGGACTGTCACCTCACTGAAAGCCCCCTTAACATTTCTTCATGTCTGAAATTAGACTTTTTAACCTGTGTACTTTTCATTCATGGAGGAAGTAAAAAAGAAACAGCATTCTGTTTAGTGTGGCCCCTTTCTTCACAGAGTTAACATGCTCTGCAAGTTGAGCAATTTCATTAGGGTTAATTCAGTGCGAGCTGAAGTGGCTAACAAGCTTGCAGCCTCAGCCTCCTAAGTGGTGCATAAATGAACTGCTGACAGAATTAGAACATTAATAATGAGAATAAAAAGGTAAGTCACAGGGTTAAATCTCATTTTCTTCCTGCACAAGTTGTAATACTTGAGTGTGTTTCTTAGGCTAAATCATGCCAAATTTGGTAAATTAATTTGTTTCATTGAAGGTGACTAATGGAATAGAAAGCTGTTGGGCTTTTCTGCATAAGCTAGTGGTTTAAAGTGGATCTAGTACTACTCAAGGATTGGATATGGTAAAATGTGAACTTGGTGGCTTGAAGATGATATAGTGCATTGAGCACTTTTGTGGGAATGAGCTCTTGCTCCTGAGTGACAACTTTCAGCACAGAGCCCACCTGCCTCTATTTAAAGCTAGAGCTCATTTTTTCCTATGTACATAATTTATCTGGTTTTTATCTCTCATTTTACTGACCACTCTCTCTGTCTCATAGGTCTTTCTGGTCTCATTTATAATGCCTTCCATCATCCTCACTACTCTGAATACTTTCATGTACTGGCAAACTATCTTATCTCATTGCTCCCCTTCTTTTCCAGGTTGTTGCTGAACAAAAAAAGTCCTCATGAATTCCTACAGAACTCTACTGATGACTTCCCTTCACACCTTCCTGTCCTATCTTTTCAGCAATTATTCTTCCATATGAGGATATTCTTTCTTCTCCCTCTTATTTTGAAATCACAATTTAAGTGTAATGAATTATGCAGAGGCAAAAAGACCAAAATCTGCCAAACTGGTCATGCCCACAAACATCTTAACTGCTGATACTGCCTGTGCTGATTTTTGAAACTCTGGATTTCTCAAAGAAATCAAGAAACACTAATATTTGATTTTTTCCAAGCAAAGTAGCGGGTACTGACATCGTACAGCAGTACCTAGGAGATCACTTCATATAAGTTTCAATTCATCCAAGTCTTTCACATTGTTGAAGTTTTTATTACTCATGGAATCTGCAGGAACTTGGGGTTACTGGCTTGTGAAGTTCTTCATAATGAAAGACCAGTGAAAGATTTACCTACAGCAAGTAAGAAATTAATATTATATACTAGGATGGCATGTGTAAGAGGCATAGCTGTACTTAGCACCACGCTAATGGTGACCATGGAACCTGATCCTGTGTGGTGTTACTGTGTTTTGATAGCTCTTTCAGACTAGATTAAATATATGAGGAAGGGTACCATTTTCATTTGACCCAACTCAGGTTGCAAATTGATGCGTAAGCAGATCTGTTATATAGCAACTTGGAGTTAGTAAGTGAACAAAGACTTTAACAGTTTTGTCCCTTTTAAACACTCTGGAAGTAATTGTGATTTACATGAAGCTGATAATTATTTTGTTGCAGAAATGTTTAAAAATTTGATAGTTCAAAACTGATAGTCACTGTAATACCTTGTTTGACTCAAAGTTGTCTTTTGTTCACTTTTCAAACCGTTTAACAATTGCCACGTGTTAAACTTAAACCCTCTAAGGAGCTATAATGGGGAAAGACATACATGATGTTACCTTAAATTCCTTGTTTTTTTTTTTTAATATCTTTCCTTCTTGTTGAAGTGTTACGTTTAATGTAAATTTCTGAAAGATTCATTGGTTCTCCTGCCTCAGAAGTGGAAGATGTAAGTTCTAGAGTAGAGTGCATGTCATTATAGTTAGAAATTAATCTGAATGCAATATAATAACTTCAATCTGAAATACTGTTCAAGCATACGCAAATAGCTTCCTGGACTCCAGTGTAAGCTGAAAGCATAGGACAGAGGAAATATAGTTGATAAGTAAATCTTCCTCCTTTTCATTTCTAGTCTACTTGCAAATCCAGCAAAAAAATGTAAGGAATTCAAAAAACAATTTTTTATGTTTCATTTTTCTAGATTGTGTAATTTTATTTTTACAGGTAATGGTTAAATGAGTTCCAAAATTGCTAATGGTTTCAGAATGATCAACTGTGAACTGTAAAGGTTGTTCTATACTCAGCAACTGAGCTTGTACTAATTTGTCTCAAAGCAGTTACAAGAAATCTTGGAGTAGGCTTTATAATAAGAAAAAAACAAGTTTGGTTTGGTATGGAATGTTATAAATTTACCACATCCATTGCACTGACCGTTTATTTTCGAGCTGAGAGGACCATGATTGTAACTCAGAATAGCAGAGAACAGTTATCAGGAACTAGCTTGAGAGTAACAAATGCCCTGGTAGAAAACAGTAGGATAACTAAGGCGTTATTTTAGCAATTTGAAGTGTGTAGAACAAGGGAAAGCTGCTGATGAGGAAAGCTGAGGAAGAAATCTGAAGATCAGACATGAGAATATTTGCTATTAATAAGATGGGTAGGATCTTGGAAAATGACTGGAGAACTATGAGCTGCTTCAGGGATAATAGGAATAAGAAACAGAGGAAAAAGAACCAAAATTTCCAGCCAGAGACTATCAGAGAAGGATCTGGGCAGAACAGGGGAGTTTTCAGTCACAAGGAAGCAAGGTAAAATGGCCATCATTGCATCAGTAATTAAAATTTTTGGCACTCACAACCTAAGTTTTTCAAGTCTTCAAATATTATTATTGATTTTATGTAAAAGCACAGCAGTCAGAGTATTAATAAAACATTTCTCATCAGTTTCATTGGTGTATAGGTTATATAAATGCTTTTCTATTTATTTACCAAGAACATGCAAAGCTGAGTTCCTTATTTATGAAGGTTATGACCTCTAGATAATATAGCAATTATTGCCGCTAACATGAAGATTCAGCAGTGATTTTCTGTTCACAACTACTTTTCACGAGCAGACAGGCAGAAATTCCTATTGGCATACATGGACAATTATAAAAATAATGTGTTTTAGCAAATCTAGGGTTTGACATATCCATACAAAAAAACCAAAACCAAAACCAAAACCAAAACAACCAAAACAAACCCTTTCAGGTGATCTTAAAATAAATATAGATCTGTTTATTAATATTGTTCTTTGAAATTAAGAACAGGAGAGCATTTACCAGTACAAATATTTTCCTGTGTAATCTAATTACAGATGAAATATAAGGATTTAACATAGAAGTCACCTTAGTTGCCAGTGTTTGTTTATAGTTTACCAAGAAAATCAAAAGTACTGCATGCATTCCATAAAGACCATTTATACAAGACAACATTCATTTATTCAAACACTAATAAAGTTGCAAAGATGTCTGCCAGGAAGATAAAGGAGATGCAGTAGACAGAAGTAAAGCACTGTCAGATAATTTGACACCAAAACGCAGTAACTATGTGGTTTGGCAATGTGTAAGAGAAGATGGTCTTTCACTTGTCAGGGACAACACATTCTGGTTTTAGTGACATAAAGAGCTCCTTTAATTTTCATCTTGTACATAGGTAAGCATGCTTGTACAGAATGAAGAGCCCTTAAGCTATAAATGCATAATGAACCAAACCTCAGAAGATTTGTTCATGTCCCTCCAGTTGCAAAATAGAATTATTACCTGCCTTGTTAGCATACTTTTGTGTAACGTGTTAAGCGATTCTCAATACTTTTGCCGTCTGTTTTCCTCCTTTCTACTATAACTTAGTTTCAGAGACAATCTGAATGTCTAGGATAACTTGAGCAAATCTGAAGTAATGAGACTCTGTTCTCCTCCAGCACCCCTGCATAGGTACCACTGGACACCAGGACAGATTGGTGACCCCATCAGCCTTCCCTTTCACTACCTGCATCCACTGAGCTAAATTTAAACACGCTTACTGAGTTCAGTGATACAGGATCAGACTTTGTTGCCCCATGCCTCTGCCCAGGCAATATCTACCTATGGTATCAATTTTGAGTCCTTAGTTCATTATACCAATTGTTCCAAATTACTTCCATTCCACTCACAAGGAAATGGAAAGTATCCAGTTCTATGGGAGAACAGATGTTGTAGGGTTGTGCCTGTTCCCTCTCCTACTCTGGCACTCCACTCTGTTGTTAATAACACTCTTATTATGATGGCAGTTTCAGTTACAGAGACCACAAATCTGTGCCTGCTAGTTCTATCTGAAATGCAAATTCACTGCTGCCCATGGCTCTCCTCTGACCTTGTCTCTGCTATATAAGTCACATGTCAAGGCCAAGGGAAATTCTAAATGAGATATTAAGGTCTCTGTGGTCTAAACCAAGTGAAATACATGCTGCTAATGTCTACAAGTACCACATTACTGTGTTAAGTTTTATTGTTAGTACAATTAGTGACATGCCCAAGAATCTTTCTGTGCTTGATTTAATTTTTCTCCTTTTTTTTCTGGAGGGGAATTGGAATTCCAATTTTCAAATTCCTTCCATCTGCAACTGAATCTCCAACCCCTTACTTACAAAACTGAGAGTATCTGCCAGATAAAAGAGCTCTTACAGCTCTGCTTGTTTACACAGTGTACCTTGTAAGTACAGGGGTGATTTAGCAGATGAGCCCTGCATTCCAGTACTCTCCCCTGTGACTTTCTGTCATTTAATAGTACACTTTTCAGCCCAGATTATCTTTGTGTGTCTCTTGTAAGTTTGTAATATGTTTTAGGCAGTGTTGTAAAAAACCTAGAAAACCTAAAAATATGAAGATTCATACTTCCAGAGCTCTAGGTGCATACTATTGTTGTTGCTGTTGTTGTTATATCCTCCTCATCATTATCCTCATCATTGTTTTTATTATATTAATGTTATTGTTACAATGCAATAAATTTTACACAATGAGGCTCTTAACTGAGGCAGAAAATTAGTGTCTTTGTCAGGATTTTCCTGCTTTCATTTCCTCATGGAAACTAAATAGCACAGTAACCAAAACCGTCAATGGAATGACAGCGTGCTGACTTTGCAACTTTGGATACGCTTGCGTTTGAGACACCTTTCTGATTAAGAATATTCATCACAGTGCCTGTGCGCAATTTTCTCTGCTGATGAAGCTCATTCCTGTTTCAGAAATCTTTGCACTGCTCTTAAGAATATTGTAGAGAAATCTGTTAGTCTAACCCTCCTTGGCATGCTGCATTTTAAGCCTCAAAATTAACTTAACTCAGCCCTTTTCAGAAGATCAATCAGTTCCCTCTCAAATGTATTTTATGTGAAGTAGGTTTGTGAAAAGTGTTTCTTAAGCAGTGCAATTTCAATGCAGCTATTGTGGCAGTGCATATGCATCGTCGAATCCTGTGCTGTAGATGAGGTTGCTTGATCTATTATGCAGTCACAGCAATAAGAAACACACTGTGCTCCTATTTATTGCTTTCTACCATTTGCAACTCACTTGATAAGTGCATTTGAATGAAATTGTCTACTTTCCCCTTCTGAACACTTTGTCACAATTTTCCAACATTCACGACAAAATAGTCTGTTAATAACATGAATTGGCAAGTTTCTTAGTAAGACCATTCTGTTCTCACCAATACCTAGCAAACTGAGATAATGAAAAGGCACATTCCGAGTTCTGGCAAGTCACAGTTCCATTTTTATGTTCTTGAGCAAACAGAAATGAGAAAGTCCTTACAACTGGAGATTAAAAGAATGTAATTCACTCAACAAGCAGAGGCAACGTAAGAGTACTCATCATAGCCACGATTATAAAGAGGAGAGACAGTGGTTTTGAGCCCCTTTTAGTGTTCCAGTGTTTTGCTGAAGTTAAATATTGCTCAGGACATAACTGGAAATTAGAAGCAGGTTGTCATTTTTTGTGCCCGACACATCTCAGATTAGTGCCCTTTTTTTAAAACCTTTTGTCTGTAAAACGGGTAACCTGGATACCCCAGTGACTTTAAGGCTTGTCTTTTTGTTGTGTAATAGGATGCTGCTAGCACTTGGCATCTGTCCTCACAGTGCCTATCCTTTCCTCTCTTTGTGTCCCTCACTGTAATCCCAGTTTCTTTCAGGGAGTGAAGAAGAGCCATGACCTGTTATAAAGTCTGCCACTTCCCTAGCCTGCATCCTGCAGTTTTCAAGTATTCTAAAAAATGGGGCAGGGTTGAGAAAACACAGCTTTTCGACTGATTTCATGCATCTAATAATAAGCTCTCAGGCGAGGAATAGTGCATATGCCTCATGCAAGTGATCACACTGTCAAAGTAGGCAGAGACATACAAGATACCAGTTCAGGAAAACAGTTTTATAGGCTGCAGATAGGTTTTTCTTCTTTCCATGTTGAACAAAGGCATCAATTCAATATTGGAATGGCCAGCATGGAGTGAAGAAGGCAATTCTCTTCCCTGCGGTTTTAGTATAAAAGGATTTATGTAGCTCTCATGATTCTCTTTGAGGACTGACCTGAGTCTTTCTTGCATGTGATTTCATGGTTTATTTGCTTTTTTTGCCTTACTCAGTGGATGTTGGTGATAAGGTTGCACTTTCTGAGTGGTTGTATTTGTTAACATTAATAGCTGGAGATACTGAATGCTGTTGTGCACTCTGTGATCATATTAGCTCTTCAAGCAAAACTTTCCTGAACAGAAATAACAGTGTGCTTATCCATCCTAAATCAGAACAGCCATCAGGCTTCCACTTAAAATTTCACTGATTCTGCATCTGTATGCTAGTCTGGTTTAAGCCAAAGAACACTGTGTACATTAGCATTTCACAACTTAGTAATCATTGTCAAACATTATGGGTTTCCGTAGAGACTGTTGGAATTAGATGTGTTGCTTTTCATAAGAGAAAAAATAGTTCTATTCAAAATACTGCAAGGGAACTAACAGAAAAATATTTTAAAAACAAAGAGAAAATTAAAAATTGAGCATTTATTCCCATTTATCATAATCTCCTTTTTCCAAAGCTTTGCATATATTAAATTTTTGTGAAGCACTAATTCTGTTATGTTAGCAAAGGATGTCATAACATTAACTTGCAAAATGACATAGAAGATTGTTGCTGCTCTGTTCTTTCACTTTTTGAAACCTTCAGTGATGCTATTACTTGTCACAAAAGTACTGCAGGGTCCTGAGTTTTCATCTTGTTACATAGGCAAATGAAACACTACTGTTTGATATCAATGTATTGATTGGCAATGTGAAGGTTTTGTTCTTGCTGCCAGCAGTTTATATGGGCTTCTGAAATTCCCTTGTTCTGTAGAAGTATCAGTGAGAAGAAAATAAAAGGATGCAAGTCAAAGCAACTTTTTTCTTTTCTGAAACAAGAGCTCAAATAGGTTTATATTTAAGTTACACAGAATCTTCGATTATTTAATCTTTCTTTTCAAATTAGTTAATTCCTGTCTTGTTCATTAAGATCAACTTGGATTCAGCTATGTCTTATTGATCATAGCAAGTCCCAGACATGAGAAAATACTACATTAACTCACCCAGTTTGAATTAAAAATGTCTTTGATACTTGAAATTCCACCTTTTTTTTAATTTATGTAATTCAGGTGACTGGCAGTTAGAAAAACTAATAAAAGTTGCTAGAACAAATGAAAAGTATTTTACTTTTGCCTGAAGATATTCATCCAGCAGATTCATGCCACTTAATTAGCCACTTAATTGACTTGAGGTATACCAATGAGAATGAGAAATAATTAACAATGCTAATTTCAGTGATATTTCAATGACGAACCGGAATATGGTTTTCTTACTCATAAGTATCCTTCCAGATTTAATCTCTCAAATTCATATTTCAAGTTCAGTGCATGAAGTCTGATGACCTAGAGCAAAAACTCATACTCTTTTTACAGATTTCAACTCTGATATGACTGCTCCAGTTTGGCAGTAACCCCTGATGTGAAAGCTCCCAGAATGTGTAGAAAGGACATCAGTGGGGTAGGGGACTGCTATTCACATCTAAAAGATTTCTAGTAGCAAGTTGTGTTATAATTTCACTACAGTCAATAGAATAGTTAATAGTAGTTAAAACCTGCTCTGATTCGGGTGCTGAATTTCCTATGGTTCTGCTACTTCCTAACAGTGTTCAGATGCTTTTGGTTTACCTTGCAGAACTCAGGCCACAGTTACATCCTGATACCTAACTTGAAACCTTTGTAAATTGAAATGTGCTGCCTTCTACTTCTTAGCATGAAAAGAAACTCTAGAGTAAAAACAATACTGCCAAACTGAACTTGGCCAGAATTATTTTTTTTTAATTAACATTACAATGAAATTCTGTCACATTACACTAAATTTACCAGACAAAACGTGTTCAATAGAAGACATTGTCAATTTGGCAGTGTTTCATCAGGCATCTTAGTTATCTGATTGCATTAATGCCACATATCCAAATTCTCCTTGTTCTGGCCTTGTATCTCTCCCTGCTGGAATCCAAGCCCTGGAGTCAAATGAGAAAATTTCCTCTACTCTTTGAAAATGTTGGATCAAAGGACCGAGTGACATCTCTGATCTCTGAGAACAGAGAAGCACACACTTTGGTAAGATCTTACTTGCTGTTAAGAAATCATGACTGGAGACACAACATATGGTTAAAACAGCGTTAGGGCCAATCCATGAAGTCCAGAGCTCAAACTTTATCTGTGACTGACTTAATGTGATTCCTGGTGTTAGTGCTGAGATTCAGTCCCACACTGAAAATTGCAGATCCAGCTTTTCTGTGTTTGGAATGTAATGTTTTTGTATGATAAAAATAATTAAGCCTCTCTCTAGCTAAGCTTAATTTAATCAGAACCTTTCTGAGCCCCTCATGCCAATCTGCTTTTTTTTTTTGGTGGGTACCTCATCCATTGCCATCACTTCAATTGTTATGAAAAAGATACCACCTTTAATCAAATGAAGCAGCATCATTACTGGTTCAGAAAACTCCTCAGGCATTAAGGAGATGCTTAACAAGTGCTCACTGTTAACTGCTTCACTCAGACTTCTGGAGAAAAGTGATCGTCTGCGGCGTAGCGCGTCCCAAAATGCGAACAGTACATTTGGGCATGCTGGAGCCGTCATTAGCTGGGACGCCGACAGGGCTGTACCCCGTATAAGGGATGGGCTCCCCTGCCCCCGGGAGCGCCCTTGGGCTGCAGGCGCCGGTGCCTGGCTCGGCATTGCCACCTCTCGGCCCAGCCCCGGCATCCGGCCCGGCATTCTGCAGCAACTCCAGCCCCTCTCCGTTTCCAAACAGCCCGAGGTGGGCAGTGTCACAGGCACTTCCAGCCTCACGGCAGTGCTGCAGGGCGGGTTTTGCCTTACTCTGGCCCTGTAGAATAGCCTGGTGAGCAAGGAAAGATGGGGCACAGTGGCACAGGGAGTCATTGCATGTAAACCTGTGTGTGACTGTATAAAGGTGCTTCCATGTATGTGACATGTGTGGATTGACATATGACACTGCAGGTCCTCACTGTGTTTTCAAATTTTAAGCTAGGGTGAGGACCTGTTGTTGCACTGAGACATCCACCTCATTGGCACTACATGTTGCTGGCTGACTTCTGGGCAAAGTTCAGTATTTCTTTATTAGCACCCAGAACAAATGGGAAGTGGCCTACAGCCTCATTTTCCTTACCCCTGTTTCTCCATTTATCTCCCCCTTCTATATAACCAAGTTAGTAAGGACCTATGACATCTGTTCATCACAGAAGTAAAGCGAGGTTTAAGACATATGTTCATTTAACAAATGAGTTAGAGCTAATGTCTTCTTACCACACCTCATACCCTAAGAATTGTTATCACTGTGCCAGATATCACTGGTGGACTGGCACCTGAACACTCCTTGGCCATGTCAGTGCAAAGTCTGATGGCTTAACTTAAGCTGTTGCTCAAGGTGGTTCAAGCTAAGCTGCAGTGTATTGCATGGATGACAGAAAATGTCCTTGCATTTGCTTCCTCCCACAGAACTGAGAGGGGCACACATCCAGAGGGTAGCATACAGCTGGGAACCATAGTATTGGGGATCTCTGGTGGTTTTTTTCTGTGAATATTTTGTGACATCTACCATGCCTTTCACTGGAGGCTTTTAACAAAAGTATACTTAGAACTTGGTCTTATTATAGTACAGTGAAAGACTCATAATTTCATTTAATTTGCTGGGCATAAAGCATTTTAACATTAAATTTAGAAAATGCACCCTCCCCTAGTTTTACAGGTGCATTTTCTATTTAAATCTCAGCACCACATGAAAACATTCAAATGCCAAGTAGTTAATAAATACAACAAAACCAGAAGAAAAATTTATATAGTTATATAGCTTATCTTTTTTGCCTTCCATGCCCAGCTCTACAGCATTCAAGAAGCCATTTTAATTAGAACTTAAATTAGATTTTGTAGACCTTTGAAGAAGAAGGTGGCAAAAATAGGCCAAAAGATACCACCAACTGCAGAAACTCATCATGCATTGGCGGTGTCCTGGTACAGTTCTCTAGCATGACCACTATGCAGAAAGCAAGCATTGCAAACTATCACAGAAAGAGTGCTCATGTGAGAACTTCAGACTAGCAGACATGAAGAGTGTTTCTACATATTTGAACATCTCAGGAAGACATATAAGACAGAGGGAAACCTGATCTTTCAGCAGCATTTTAGATTTCCTGCATCAGTAGCTCTATATGCAGTTTTCCAAAGGAAAAACTAATTTGATGAAGATTTTGTAATACGGTATAGCAAAGCTAAGGCTGATTTTTGGATGCTTTTTTCCTCTGTGTAAATAGTACATGACAGTCTTCAGGACTGACATCCCAGCACTTTCACCACCTTTCCCTTAAGATAAATTTAAATGTTAAAACAAACAAACCCAAACAAAATCAGAACCAAAACCAGTAAGAAACCATGGGATCTGCTGCTTCTGAAATAGAGCAGAAATCACAGTGCTAATGAGAAGGCAAACTCCTCAGACCTTGTTTTTTCCCTAGATGCAGGTCGTGTGCTGAAATGTAACTGGATTCAATGGGCTGACTGGATAAAAGGGTGAACATTTGGAGTCCTACAGATCATGGCAACATTTATTGCCAGATCAATAGCTGTATTATGGATGTTGACGTTTGGGTTGCTTTTTCAATTACTCATCTGAGTGCTGTGAAACTAAACGTCTGGGCTGGTACTGACTAATGTATATATCACGGTAATTATCATTGCATTTTGGCATACTTTCTTTCTTGCTATAGGATCATGTCAGAGTCAAGCAGACAAGCCAGAAGGCAACATGTTTTCTTCCATGAGGACTAGTGGCATATAACTGCACTATTTTATTTCTGCATTTTAGCTGCAGATATTTTCAGACTTTTCCGTTTATTAAATGAAACATTTTACTCATCTCGGGAAAATGAGTGGTCTTGGCAATTACTTACAGCACAGAGAGCCGCTCACTCCTTTTTGTCCCTGCAACTCTGCTGCTCGTCCATCAGGGGGAGATGGAGGAACAAGGACCCACTCTCTCTCTTGTAATGTAAAATAGCTGGGATCATTTGTCAGGAGAGTTTCCCTTTGTCTACGCTACAGTACAACAGGTCAAATAAGGGGCATTCATGGGAGACTTACGTACTATCTGCTTCATTTTGCAGAGGAGTAAAAGGCCTGTCAAGTAATTAGACGGTGTTTTCCAGGCTGGTGTTGAGTACTCATCAAATGTAAATGTTTTGAGTTTCAGCTGTCAGTCATTAGCAGCTGAGTGCATGACAGCTCTGCAAATCCAGGTTAAATAGACATAAATACGGTTAAAAGGGAAAGTATAGGCTCGTTTAGCTTTTTTTTTTTTTTTACTTAGCGCAATATTTTTATACAAACGGAATAGTGCAATTCAGCGAAGGAAACTGAAATAGCAGCCTAAACTGCCTGTGCATGAGAATAGATATTTAACTAGGGATAAAAGGAAGTTTAGCTATCTATTTGGAATTTAATTTTTCCCTGCATACTGGTCTGTTTCATTACTAAATTGTATTCATCCTGCTGTCGTATCTTGGTCTGTACCCTCGCTCCTCTTCATGGAAGTTTGTTTCCTATTATTCATTTATCTTATCATGGTATTGGGACCTGATCCTGTGAGAAGTTGTCTGCATGGGTTTGATTTCATTCCTACACTTGTGGCCACAAACACGTTTGTACTTACAGAGTAGTAGGATTGCTATTAGACCCAGGGAACAATGACAGCAAATACACAACTTATATCCTCTAAGTTAAGCAAGTGCAAAGGTCTCTCTACGATTTTGGCTTTATCAGGTTTAACCCGTGACTTCCATCTGGTTAGGATTTGCTGGATGGCTTGGTCATTATCTTTGGTACTGATGTCTCTTTCTTGAACTGTGTAGTGTCACCATGATCTGTTTTCCCTCTCTTGCTAGGTGTTTGTTAGACCAAGCCATATTATCTTCCATTTATGAAGCTGGGCACTGTAATAAACCAGAAAATAACTGGCCAGACCCTAAAAGCATTTGAGATTCACACACAAGAAATTAATATAAAATAATCTGACACTCCAATAACTGGATACACAGTACTTTTTGCCTTAATCCCCTTTATAAATGTGCAATGTGCAGCTCTGGTAGAGCTTTGCACTCTGGCATAGACTGTCACACTATGACTTTCTCCATTAGGTGTGCATTTAAACTGGGGAGAAGAAGCAGCCTTCAGGCCAAGTGGAAAATGTCTAAATCTTTTCTTTATCAATGTTTGGGTTTAGGCATGGGTCCAGAACTTCACAGCTAACGCTGCCACTGAAATAGTCTTTTTTGGCTGGTTTTCTCAAAGCTTCAGAGCCATGGTCATGAGAGTGGGCATGACAGCAGATATCTTGCAGGAGATATTACTTTCCAATCATATTCTTCTTATGCTCTTCTGCCTACTGGTTATAGCCTGATAAGCTCCAAAATCTAGATTAAAAAGTCGCAGAGCTGAAGTTTGTCTTATCTCCGTACTTCATCACATGGTCAAAGGATGCATTAGCAACCACTTCACTGGGATAAATTTATGTGACTCCTGCCAGACACAAGGTTGTTACAGTCAGGTTGGGACAGACAAATCTCCTTTTCAAAGAATGGGTGAGGCAAAGCACAGAGCTAGTTCTGAAAGCATTCCATACTAGACTCAGGGATAATGTCAGGTCTTTTCTTTAATCAAAAGGGTGAACTTTTAGCATGTGTCACTGTGAACATGTTTATTTGTTTAGAGCTACTTGATCAGGTGGAAACAGGAATAACCACAGAGCAGCCAGGCTGGGAGCGGTCCTTACAGAGTCGTGCAAGTCCTGAACTGAAAAGGAAGAAAATAGGAGGCTGGGTTGCCTCTGCCTCAACAGGCAGGATCACCAAGGTTCTGGAGGAGGACATGATGTAAGGAGGCTGCAGCTGCACATATGCAATGCTGGGAGTTATCCTAGGGATCTCCCTATGTCTGCCTGCCCAAGATTCTGATGAGTGTAAAATACTGTGAAACCGTTGTGGATGTTCGTGTTTAAGTAGGAAACTGAAGATCTAGTGGGTTTGGTGTCTCTTTTCCTAAATTTTCTGATAACTTGCAGGCAAGAAACAGGTAGATCCTGAGGTGTAAATCTGGTGCAGTTGCATCCTGATAACTGCCTGCCACACATGCATTCTAGGCATTAAAATGCTGGCATTTGAAAACATGAAAGGGGAAAAAGTGGATCTAAGTTTTATACTATTGTGAAGGAATTGCTCTACTTCTGAAGATTGCCCTATATCTGTACTTCTTAAAAGTCAGGGCAACTAGATTTTTTCCATTTTCTCTACCTGAGCTAATGTGCCTACGGAAATGCAGGGACTCAGTCTTACTTCAAAGTCCAGTTGAGACCCAGGGATGAACGTGCACCATTATCTTGCTCACACTCATTTTTCTGGGTGCCCTTCCTTTGTTTACTTTTGCCTGAAACAAAGCTTATCTGCCACCTTGTTCAAACTACAAAGAAAGTGATTTTCCTTCCCCTTTCATCACTTGTATTTTTTCAGCTATCATCTTATCTCCAGCCTGAAAGGTAGGATAGGTTGTGTCTTCATTTGAGTATAGCTCCAGGCTTCCACTTAAAACATTGCAGACATGACGTTTTAGGGTCTATGAAGAGCAGTGATCCTATTCCATGGATTTAGCTTCGAAATGTGTAGATTTAAAAAGTCCATGATCAGTAATTCTCCACCTCTATAACATAATTATTTATTAGAATTTAATCAACAATAAAAATCCTAAATTTGCTCTTGAAATACGTCTAGGGCATGACAAATTTTTTTATCAACAGTGTTCTAATTATATAAAATAGATGTGGATGTAAACAGAAAGCATTTTCTTTCATGACTAAAAACCCTATAAGTAGATCTAAGTATAATATGGTGTTTGATTTTAAAAGGTGAGATACTTACCATCAAATGTCAGATAAACAGAGTTTGGCTTGATTTTAGCTCAGTTTCACAAATTAAAGAGAAGTTCATGGTTCTAGTTCATAAGTTCATGGACTATAATTTGAAATTATCATAGTTAATGGATAACATTGCTAAGAAAATAATCCCTGTGTCTTTTTATGTTAGGCAGAGTCAACTAAGTCAAATTTCTGAAGTCTTGTTTTGTCAAATGTGTATCTGTTGTGATGTTCCCCAAGCTCATAAGCAACTGGGTAGATCTAACAAAACAGAACTGCATGGTTTTAATATGAGCAAAAGAATAGTGAAAGTATTCTTTGACACAGACTCTTGTAGTGAATGGGTATCGCCATCTGAAGTGGAGTCTTATTCTGGAATTTCTCGCTTGAATAAGAAAGATTAGTATATTTTAATAGGGTATCTCTGTATAACAGTCTACACAAAGATAAAGTCCTTCCTCCTCCCACCCCCCGAAAGTGATAAATTACTGCTGTGTATTTACTACAGTTTTTCACTGTCTTCATTTACTGTGTGCCCTTTAGCTCCCTGATAGGTAGTAAATAATATATTTGGTCTTGGCATTATTTGCATCTGTAGCTTTACTCTTGAGAATCTTATACCAGTCCAAACTGTATCTGACCTCATTTTTCAAGTTTTTGTTAAGACCAAAGTTATTAATCTTCAGATTTCTCAAGCCGAGTCATGCATTAATGTTCTCAAAGTAACAACCACAACTGCAATCTCCACTAGCTTTTTTTTTTTTTTTTCTTTCAGTTGTGTTTGTGTAGATACCCAACTAGCTAACCAAGAAAGATAGTGTCATGGTATGGCCTCTTATCCTTTTTTTTTTCATACACTGCTCTGATGTCATGAGCAATACAATGCTGGCATGGCCATAAGTATAGTCATGTCCTTCAAAACTATTACTCTTGTATTCCTTAAATCATGACAGGCACACATGCCTGCACACATACACACTTTCATGAGGGTAAGGACGTTGCTAGTTTAGTAGGGGCCACTGAAATGATGCTTTTATTAACTAAAACCTTGAAATGCGCCTAACAGCAATAATCACCACTTAACTTTCAGATGCATTGTTTGTGCATCGTTTGTATTGGCATGCCTCCTCTTTCTTTTTGCCGCAAAACTAGCAAACCACTCCTTTCTAATGTGAAGAGAAGGCAGAGCATTAATTGTTTGAGAGGAGTTTGGGGTAACAATTAAAATGATTCCCAGGATGCTTTTAGTGATCCTGAAAGTTGAGAATCAAAGCATTTCCCTTTGTTTACATTCTCACAAAGCAAATCTGTCGAGGTAATTGATGAATGTAATTTTTTCCCCCTTCTTGTGCTGCAAGGAGTGTTCTGGCTTCCTGCTGTTGTTGCTGTGCTCCGTTTTTGTCCCTATGCCTGTGCCTGTCCCTGCCGTGGATTGCTTTTGTTGGCAGGTCACACGTGCTGTGTGTTGCCACACAACTCCTTGACCTGTAGAAAGTTCTTTAAATTCACTTTCTCCTCTGATTGTATGGAGGTGTGCCAGCAGCTCCTCACTTTTCATTCTTAAACCACCTAGGCTATGTAAGAGGTTCAGTATTGGATACCGCTGCTTTGGAGGATTCTTTGTGGTAGTTTTTAATATAGGAGAGGACAATCTGGATGTGGCAAAAAAGGCAGGATTCAGAGCTGTTTTCCAAAGCATTTTCATTACAAGTCAGACCAACTGCTCTGAGTCAACAAGTGAACTATCCATTTCTCTCTGTGCCTGTCATGGCAAAAATATACTGGTGTGCAGCTGATACCATTAGCATTGCTACTTTAGCCCAGATTCTAGGAGTTTGGGCTTTTAACCAAGCATTATCTTTGTAGGTCCCCAGAGATGGTGGCATTACAGAGGGAGACTTCTAGAGATGTATATCCTCCCCAAATTCCTCAGAGGCAGAGAGGAATCTCTTTTTTCCAGTTCAAGAGGAGGTGGTTAGAAATTTGTCAGAAGTGAAACTGTGGACCAGCTACGACCCCCATCTGCTGAAGAACAGAGGATTCAGGAAACTGACGTTAGTGGCCAGAGCCACTCAATGGGAAAAGGTTGCAGGAAAAAAAGAAAAAACAAAGGATGTCTATTTATCTCCTCCAGAACTGACCAAGCAACTCTATAGCCCCTTTTGGGGCCATACACAATCAGAATGGCAGGGAATAAGCTCAGCAGTTTCAGACTTGAAAGTCTCATGGGCTAGCAGAAGCTTTGCTGGTAGAAGGTGTAATGTTTGTGCTTCCTTAGGCCAACTTCAGTGAATCCAGCTCTTCACTGCTTGTAATATTCAGGTGGTCTAGATCTTGCTGTTCTGTTCTCCAGACAAATTGTTCCATGACAAATTAAAAAAAAAGTTGCACTTTGTGACCTTTTTCTGCCTCTGTGCATGCTGGACACCCAGGAACATCCGTGTTAGTTCATCCCAATTAGATAATAAATGTATCTGTGTATGCTTCCCCTACATGTCACTATGGACTCGCTTTGAAGTCTTGGACTAGAACTAGTACTGCACTGATTTCCAAGAGCTTTGTGATACATAAAGGAGTTGGTAGTGATGCCAAATACCACTACAAAATGATGGAATTCAAAATGCAGAAGTGATGGACTGAGACAGGTTTCCATTCAAATGTATCATTCAGGTATGTCCTTAGGAAGCCAGAGAAGCTTTTCTTTTGAAGAATCAACGTAAACCTATCCAGTGAGCTTATACAAGCCAGAGACCAAATGTCTGCACTTCACTTTGCTCTTAGAAATCTACATATTCTGGTGCTAGTGAAGCTGAAGACCTGCATTATGTAGTTCTCATCAGAGTTTTCAGTGGATTTTGCTTAATATATGAGCTTCCATAATTATCCTAATATCAGACAAAAGACCCACTGTTCAGTGATGTCAGAGAATGAGATAGGGATTAGTATTATTTCACTAGTCTACTATATGCCTAGATAAAAATTTTATTACCAGTAAAGTTTTGAAATTAATTTGCAAGGCAGAATTAACCTAAACCAAGGAAGTTGAGCTGCACATTTTCCTGCATCTTAACTCAATGTTGCACACCTCCAATGCAACAGAAATTTTGAATTGGACCTATTTTTAATTTCACCTCTTCTTTCTTCACAGATATGGCGTCTGCTACAAGAGCTGTGCTTGTTGCAACTTGTGTTCTTAAGGGTTTGAAATTCTCATGGTGTTTAAACATACTGTCTGGACTCAGTCAGGAGTGGAAGAAGAGGAGAAAAGAGAAGCAGCTGGGCAGGGAGGAAGCAAGGATGGACAATGCTTCAGCACTGCTCATTGTAACAAAAAAAAGGGATAAAAGAAAGATTTTATCATCCCTTAGGCTGTGGTTCCAAGGTTATTTCTCCTGGTGGCTTGTGCTGGTGCAGACAACTCCTTTGTCTCTTAGGTACTCATTCTCACAACCATACAGTCCCTACAGTCCCTGCAACCCTGAAAGAGAGCCTGGTATGTTTTTTATCTCAAATTTCTTGCTCTGTGAAAGGTGGACAGATGGTGAGGCTTTATCCCTAACAAGTCGAATATTTGGTTGTCTCTTCCATAGGAATTTTTGACTACTTTATACCATCCCAAGAACACAGATACAGAAATTTGAAGCCCAAAACAAGTAGTTCATGTAACATCCAGAAATGCTCAAATGCTTGGTACAAAATCTGGCCAGTTCTTGCAAATAGTTAAGCCATTCTAAGTCAAAATTCAGGAATATTTCGTCAGCATTGTACTGTGACAGAATTTCACCACATTGGTTCACATAGCAGTCCTGTAAGCAAAGAAAGGCTGCTAGGCTGCTCTTTATGGTACTGTTATGCCAGATGAGTAAACCAGAAGTGCTTTTACGTATCACTTGAGGATGTGTGCAAGTACTCATTTAACAAAGTTCCTGCTAAGTTCATGTGACCAGAAGAGATACCTTGAGGCAGGGAAAGATTCTCATCTCTCTATGTTCGTTTCATGTGTTTTCTACATGTTCTGTTTTCTAAATTGGCCTCACCTGCCTGTGACCACTTCATGTGGCTTAGCAGGAGAATTCATGCAGCCTTTGTGATGGGCTGTAGTGTACAACAGGAGCAATTCTGAGGTTCTGGATTAATGTGGAGGTTCCCCCAGCGCTCAGCTTCATTTCTCCTGTGGAGGCTGTCCCCTCCTTTGCTAGGACATCTGCCCTGGTAGACAGCAATAGCTGAGCTGCCAAAGTTGAATGATAGGTGCTGCCCAAATGGGAATCAAACCAACAGTTTCAGGGAAAAGCATCCTGTCCTGAGTAATCAGATTCCAAATTTCAGGAATAATTTATCTGTGAGATCTTCACACTGCGGCATATGTCTTTTTTTTTTTTTTTNACATGGTTTTCTGCCATTCAAGACTTCTAAAGTGTTCTATTTTATAGATTGCCTAATTTACTATATATGGGGAGGAAAAGCACAGAATTTCTGGACTTACGTTTCCTGACAGTGATAGAGTTGTCATGTGTTCTTTTCCATTGAACTACATCATTAGCTTTATTTGTCAGCTCAACTTTTGTATACAGTGTTACAGAATTTGTTAAAAGACCTTTGCTACTTTGCTGGATCTGTGGAATCCATACTAGAGCTGACTTTGAATAGCTCACTTGTCTGCATTCACAATCTATCTTTCAACAACGAGCTCAAAAGGAAAAAAAGCCAAGTAATGCTCCTGGTTAGAAGTTTCCCCTATTGTTCATAAAAAATAAGCACATCTTTAGTTTAAAGCCAGATGAGAGTTTTGAGGTGAGTGGATACAGACTGAAAAGCCTCAGTTTAAAAAAAAAAAAGGAGGAAAGAAAAGGTTCTTGTGTACCTTATGTTTTTCTTCCACTGAAGTTTCCCCAAATAGTTTACAAATGCTTACTCTTGCTGATGAATTTGACACTATTGTTCAATACAATGATGTGTTTGCAACACTGGAAAGTCATGTTTTTTCTGCCGTGAAAAGGTTTTCTTTGCATAGTTGTATTTCCATTCTTTGATGTGGATGATCTATACCCAGTCAGTGGTGTTTTGGTGTGCTTTAAAAAATGTTTAAAAAAAAAAAAAGAAAAAGAAAAAAAAAGAAAGAAAGATCTTCTAGATTTCCTATATATTAGATCCCTTTTATGGCCTTGCAAGATGCCAAGAATATAAACAAAAGCCTGCCTATCTATGAAGAGGGTTTCATTGAGCTTTTGTTCACCTGTTTGGTTTGTCTGAAGCCTTTCATGCGAGTCGTATTTCTGAATTCTGTTGCTCATGTTTTATGAGACTGGGCAACTGGTTGTACTGGCTATGTGGAATGCCTGCAGACAAAAAAACAAGAAGCGATCATTTTAAAGGCTTTTGTAAAGGAACTACTTTGAGATCTAGCCCTAGCTGACCACAATCTTTTGCATTTGGGGCTTGAGGCTCAGAGTGTCCTGTGCTGTTCCTGCGGGTTTGGGGAAGGCACAAAGGCTGGAGTTCCCTCTGTTCCACCCTTGCTCCCAGGGTTTAGCACTTGCCAGCAGTAACTAACCACAGAGGTCTTGCAGAGAACAAACCCTGTAAGCACAATTTGCATTTACAACACAACACCTGCTATGGCCAAGGAGTGCAGCACTCTTGGTTTCTATTGCCATGTCACCCAAATGAGTTATGTCACTATTATATTATGTGACTCATTACGAGGAAGACAAGCTTATTTCCCTGTAACCTGAAGTCTGTGAGCTATATTGTTTCTGCATAGCAGTATTAAGTCCAGCTTAATAGACTTGCCTTAAATAGCTATGCAGATAGGATTTTTGAACAGTTTTCTGTTAAATACAAAGAGTTTAAATCTGAAGGATGTCCCTGGGCTCAGCATTCCATTTTCAGTGTTCATATTCCTCTAAAGGGCAGCTGCTGCTTCTAAGCAGCTCTGTATTGCCATCAAGGTAATACACCAGTGTTGATACTCACTCTTAAAATCAGATGGGAGCAGGACAAGAGTGCTTTAAACTCTGTGCCTCCCTTTTCCAGTTCTTCCCAGACAGCTCTGTCCAGCTCAGAGCAGGAAAACAGGAGGATGGAGGCCTGTCCTATATTTTATATAGCCACGCTGTGGGAAGATGCCATGGAGTTTCACCTGGGATAAGGGCTTCTTTGTGTTGACAGAGGGTTTGAAGGGGTATTTAGACCCTTTAGACCCTTTAGACTTTTAATAGGTTAAAAGCTCCCATGTCCTGATGTAAGGGACAGAAGGAGACAGCAGTATCATCTCAGGAAGCTCCTTATCAGCCTCCATCTGGCCCTGATCAGACTGGTCACACATGCTGTCAGGAGGTGAAAGCTGTGTGAGCACCTTGGTAGCCTGTGCCCTCCCCTAGTCCTCTCACTTCCTATGCAGAGCACCCCTGTCAGGATCACTGTCTCTCTGGACAGCTTCAAGCAGTGGTGGGTGCTCTCAGGGATGTTCTGCTTAGTGTCTAACTCCAGTCTTCTACAGATCAATTTTTGAGGTTGTAAATTTTGCACCCTTTCCCTTTTTCTTCCATTTGTTGTCCAACGGAATAAGTTTTGTTTTGTTTTATGTTTTTGTGGGCTTGGGTTTTGGTTTGTTGTGTTTTTGTGTTTGATTTTTTGTTGTTTGTTTGGTTTGTATTTTTAAAGACCTCTCCCTTCTTATCCGATCAAGTGATCTGCTGTCCTAGGTGCAGCCAGTGGTTACTTGGAGAACTTGGGAGCTTAGCTGTGACCCAAGAGGTCTAACCTGCCTAAAGATAAGGTGCTGAGCTCACAGGGTTGGCAAGAGTCAAGAGTGTGGTAAAAGCTCAATTGCCCCATCAAGCTAGAGGAGTGGGAGCTCTGCTTGCTCTAGTGGAGAGGGGAGAAAATGTCTGGGCTGTGCCTGCCCCTTCACCAGTGTAGGTTTGAGCATGAGCCTTGTTGGGTTTGCCTTTTATAATAAGAGGATTCTCAGGCTTTTAGTTTCTTCCTAAAGCCGTGCTTTCCTCTTTCTCTTGATCTTACCAGCTGCTGTTTTTATTGCTTTTTTGAGACTCAGTAGTTGTGTCAGAGGTTTTACATGCCAATGCAAGTGTGATTTGTGTTTCCTAGTAACTGTGAGCAGTGTGGGAAAGAATATAGGAATATTCACACAGGCAGCTGTTTTTTGGGTTTTCCTGACATTGGTAATGACTGGGATTTGGCCTGTGGTTTCAAAACCCCAGGCTGGAACACACAGAAGAAAATCACAGCAGAAGGTTTTTTCCAGAATGCCTTTCTCTTTAGGTAACACAAGTGATGTCAGCTCCCAGACAGGAGGTTTGTGTAAGTAGAAGACAACCAGCTCAGCTGAGGAGTTTGCACTGGAGATGTCACACTCATTTGGAAGGAGTCTGTGTCTGAACATTTTCAGTCCACTGAAACTCGGGAAGACCATTTCCCATGCAAAGTGTTTGAGACTATTTACCTCAGACAGTGTTGCTGGATCTTGATGTTCTTCAGGACATCAGAAACTACTTGAGGTTGGAGCAGATACCTGCAAATTGCCAGCAGTAATGTTTATGCTGGGGTTTCAGTTCTTGTAGCAGCCACACATACAAGTGGAGTATAACTTGTAGCTGTGCGCTGGAGTTCAACTGGTGCACGTCTTCTGCAAGACCTCACAGTTAAATGTGTACCTGACTCTACACTATTGCAGTGTTTTTAAATATAGGATCGCATTATATAGATGAACAACTTTACTCAGCAGTTTTCTGCAAATAATAGCCACTTTATTAAAAAAATTCCAGATCAGCTTACAGCTTAACCCCAGTCTCTGACAACAATCTTTAACAACAAATCTCTACTTTTCAGGGAATGGCACTTGTGCAAAACATAAAAAGTTCTGCCTGTGGCTGACATACTTTTTAAAGATCTTTAACATTAGATCACTCAAATATCCTTGTGGAATGACAGTTTAAACAGCTCTTTGCTCACATTAGGATGGTGTAATTTTTTGAGTAGCAGAGCTTTTGACCAGGGTAGTTTGTAGCAGTTGAAGTATTTCTTTATCAACATGGTTTATTTGTGTAGTACCTAAAGAAAATAGTGTATTGATAGTATATGATTTAACAGTGAGCAAAAAAAAAAAAATAGTTTGACAGTCTAATTGTCAAGGCACTGGCATTTTCTTGCTCAGGTGGATACATTGATTTTGCACTTCTTGCAACATAGCTAAACTGGCAAGAGCTTTAAGAACCATCTGTGCCTGTGCTTACCGAAGAGATAGAAGCATCAGAAAATTCTACAAATCTGAAAAAAAAAGCAAAACAGTGTTATTCAGATGTGATTCAAAATATGTAACAGCATTCCCCATGCCTTTTGCCCATGTGCCTTCCCTCAATCAGTCTTCGTTACAAGCATTTGCAAGTAAACTGCAGGTTTGGATTAAGCAGGCTGTAGGATGGTTGTGTTTTGGGTAATTCAGATAGAAAAGATCCTTTAGTCCTGCTGCAGGGGCTGCAGTAGCAGCAGGACCATGGCTCAGCCAGGCTTGGGAGACCTGCGTCCCCTCTACACTTCTAAGCCCAGGGTGGCTGCCCCCATGCAGAGCGGTGCAAAGCAGCTGTCATGCAGGCAGAGGTTCACTGGTTCAAGGTGCTTCAACTCAGCCTTGAAGGTTGTTCATCCTTCACCTTCCTCCACCTTCCTAAGGAATTTTTTGGTGAGTCTGGTTATTTCATCCAGACATTTATCATCTCCCCATCACTACCAAAAGCTCTGAATACTCTTGTGTGTCAAAAACCAGCTTTGCTTTAGACCTAAGATAAATAAAATCAAATAGAAATCATTACAACTATAAGAAAAAGGCTTAAAACCTGTGAGCTGAAGATAAGTTGGAGAAATTAATTTTTTAAAAATAGCTTCTCCAGTTGAAAGGAGTTTAGAAAGCTTCTGTGTTCATACAGGTACCTACAGTCTCTTCATTGCTTCACCAAGCATTTATGTAAATAAATGAAGAAAACATTCATTTCTTCAAACACAGACTCATGGTGCTGTAGGGTTGCAATATCAGCAGGGGCAAATTATTCTGGATTCACAAAACAAAGTCATCCATCCACATTAGCTTAGAAATCTGGTGACATGTCATGCTCTTTCTGTTTTCCAGCAAAGGTTCATTCTTGGAAAACTTTTGTTCTTGGAATAATCCTGGCAGTCAAAAAGACAAAAATGGCCATGTTTGGCTGTTTTTCTGTGATGGTTTTAGGCTTATCAGGTTGCTAGTGTTACTGTGTACCAGGCCTTCCTCTGAGGGACTTAGCAGTGGGTGCATTGTTGGTAACTGCAGAGTTTTGAATCCGTAATTTTCTTCTGAAATTTTCAGTAGCAAAAGATATTGCTCTTCTTCCAGTTTGTCCTCTTGAAATCTATGTAAAATAAGAAGCAAATTCACAAATGTAGCTCTTCCATAGTAAACAACAAAACCCCCTCTTGAGTGGAACTTGTAACCATATTAGCATTTCTGTGTTTAATCCTTCAGACCACTTTTTCTAAGTCATTTTAAGGAATTTTACTTCAAAACTTATGCACTAGGCTATTAGAGTGTCTGCACACTGCAGGCTTATATGCAACAGCTAAAATATACTTTTGATCATGCTCTGCAGTGAATGAATAAGGCTGGTCATGTAACATTAGGTCTCATGTATGATAGATCTCCTAAACTTTATGGACATAATCTTCCATTTTGTTTATAAATCAATAATAATTTTTACTTTAAATTTTCTGTGTTCTTCTGGTTTAGAGCTAGGACAGCAGATAAATGGACAAATGTATGAATACCTAAAGGAAACCCAGTTCCATCTCAGACTGTGTCTTTTCCTAAGGGATTGCATAAGCTGATGAAACACATGCTGTGACTTTCCTTCTTCGTTTCTTATTTATAAGGTTTCTAGAGAAGCACTCCAAAGATACACTTCTTATTTAGAAAGAACAATTTTATTCAAAGAACAAATAATGACTCTGAATATTTCCTTATTCCCAAAATGTGCTTTTGTACATGGGATCACAGAACCAGTCTGCTTCTCTACAGCAGCAGGAAAACAACAACACACTTTTTTTTTTTTTTTGCTATTATATTGTTACATCTTCATTCTGCAAGGGTGCAGTTTATGCAAAGTTTGCCATCAGATAACTGCACAAGGAGGGAAAGGACAGTGACAGAGATGGGGCCTACCATGGGTGAAACATACTTTTCCCCATGTAACTAATGGAAAGCCATGCTTGGGAGCGATTCTGGTCATTAGGGACTTCATGGTCCCCTCCACTCTCAGTACAACCCCCAGATCCTGGCTCTCCTATTCATTCCCAGGTATGGCTGCCCCTCTGTCTTGGGCAGCATGGTCTGGCAGCCAAGGTTTTCTGAGCATGCTAAGGAAACTAAAAGAGAAACATTTCTAGAATAGCACAGTGGGATGATACACAGATGTACAGCTCCAGTATATCAACTGTCTCAAGTGATGCCCCTGTCTCCTACTTTTAGTATGGGTTTCTATGCATTTTCTCCCCCTCCAAACAAGGGTTAACAAAATGGCCAGAACAAGACAAATTAAATCATGTCTCTAATTACTTCCAGAAAGCCAAACTTCTCCTCTGACACTTTAAAGCTTTAGCTCCAGCTGTGTCCTGGCATATCTCCTCTGTCCTGGTTTGCCTACATGCTCCCTGGGTGTATTTTTACCTTTAACTAAAGGTTGTTCCCTGGAAGAGCTGATGCAACACAACGGTGCAGCATCCCTTGTGTGAGCTGCTGCTCAACAGCCTCCTGTCTCCCTGCCATTTGCCCTTCTGGTCTCGGCCAGGGATGACTCCAGTTCTGTTTATCCTGAGGATCCAGCACAGGTCTGTTTTCGGTCTAGTAGCTATGAGTTTCTTGAGATTACTCCCAACTGTGGGAATTGTCCCAAAATATCTCTGCTGTTTTGACTGCCTTAACCAGCATCTCTTTGAAATGCAGGCTCCAGGTGATTGACTTCCAAGTAAGAGGAGCTGAATGGGTTTAGGCAGATTAACATTCTAGAAGTAAGTGGCAGCTCATTCCAAGGAGCTAAATCAAATTCTTAAGTGCTCATTAGCAACGGGGGAGGGGGAAGTAAGGAAAAAAAACCTAGTTTGAGAACATGAAAAAAAAAAAAAAAAAAGAGCACATAATCGAGAGATTTGGTGGAAGCTCTTTGTTCATTAGAGTTTTTCATTGATGGCCATCTCTCTAAAACACCAGGTCATGGAGTGNTTGCAAAGGGGGAGGGGGGAGTGAAGAAAAAAAAACCTGTTTTAAAAAATGAAAAAAAAAAAAAAAAAAAGAGCACATAATCGAGAGATTTGGTGGAAGCTCTTTGTTCATTAGAGTTTTTCATTGATGGCCATCTCTCTAAAACACCAGGTCATGGAGTGCTGCTGCATGGCATTTGTTTATAATGCAAAGTATGGAGGTGCAGATGGAGGTGCAGCTGACCCAGGTTCACTTCAAGTGAACTTCAAGCAGAATCAGACCGGTAAGATTTGGCTGGCAAAGATGTGTGTTAGCAATGCCGCGCTGCAGTGGCAGAAGGAAAAACTACCACAGCTGCCATTTGCTGCCCACTCTTGGAAGGACTGCTCTGCACTCTAAAAAACAAAATACAAGTCTGCTGTGATGAGTTCACTCAGGTCAGCCAGGGCACTGCGTGTGCTCATAATAATTTGTTTGTTTGGAGTGTCCTAAGAGGACATAAATCGCTGTGTGGGGGAGGTAAGGAGGACGTTCACCACTTAGCAATCCGGACAAGAAATACCACTCTGTCTCGGGGCGTGTGGGGGCAGTGGCTTCACCGCAGGGTCAGAAAGGTGCAGCCCTCACTGACAGTTGCCATTGCCAAACCTGACGAGAAGGACGGCACAGGGTGACCGCGCAGCAGCTGCCCCCTGCACGACGGTCCTGTGTCCCCCTCCTCTGGCAGCGTGGCTCCCCTACCCTCCAGTGCTCCCCTCCCCGCGCTGTCCTCTTTGCTCACTTCAGGCTTAGGAGCAAGGGTGAAACGTGGGTCTGAATCTTACTAGTGAATGGAGTAGTTTACATTAATACAAAATATTTACAGGTTTTTCTCAATCTTGTTTTCCTAGAGATCTACAAATCGTGCAAACAGATTTTTTGCAATTTAGGCAATTACACTGCAAAACTTCACCTGTTCTCAATAAAAATATAATAAAAGGCATAAATATGAAAGATTTGAAATTATTAACAATTAGCCCCATAAAAGTAAAATCAGCTCTACCTGAATGCAGAGTGAAGTCTCCATTTACTATTTGGATTTCAGAAACAGTAGAGGCAAATCCTGCCCTAGGTTCCCCTTGCTGCTTGATTTACTCAGAGAAACGTTTTCACTGCTGTTTCACACAGCGCTAATGAGTTTAAAACTCTGTGGGTTCACAGCAGCTGAGTGCTGGTAAGATCACAACCCTGAGCTGTACCCAGCTACAGACTTACCTGCAGGAAAGGAGGGCAACCCAAAAGCACCCTCCAGAATTGAATTGCCTAATACTTTGGTTTAAATCAGACACATCTGACTTTCTGCACATTAGAGCTCCTGATGCCAGCCCTCCCAGGTACTACTTTGCTGCTGGTTCATGGTACTCCATTCCCTACACTCTTTACCTTCGCTGCACAATACTTTTTAAAGTGAAGCTCACCCTTGGCACAGGAGAATCCCTGATGGAAAGTGCCTGGGTGTTCTAGAAACAGAGTCAGCATGAAGCCTGAAGACAAGTTAAATACATTCCTTTGACCAGTACCCACATTTTTCAATGCCTTTTAGAAAGTTGCTTTCAATGGGAAAAAAAAAAAAAAAAAAAAAAAAAGAAAAACAGCAGCAAAGAGATCAAGACATGAGGAAATGCTTTTGCTGACTTGGTGCGAAGAAAATATTTTTCTTATCCAAAACAGCAGAAGAAGCTGAATATGTCACTTGACCTTCCTTCCTTTCCTCACCCTCTAGGCCTTCTGCCTTTGCAAAGGACATTTCTTCAGCCATTTGCCATCCTGTCTAGTACATTTATTAATTATTTGTTCCCTTGCACAGTCAGCTCCTTGTACTACTCAAACTAGTGCACACCTCTTAGTTTGGCTCCTATCTCACACCAATGGGCATGGAAAAGCTTTCTACTTGGATCCATCACACGCACACACCGTGATTATAGGTTTTTGCAGAAACAGAAGCTGAAATGATAGTGAATGAGTTTTCTTTCTGAGATTCTGAATCTCTCTGCCACAGTTTTGATATTTTACAAGCCACAAATTTGTGGATCTAAGTCCATTATGCTTGAAAGCACTGCATTACTGCAAAAATTCCTGCAGGAATTAGAGTAATTTTGCTAGGAAATGTCATGCATTGCTCCCGTGATCACTAGTACCAATTATGATCCTAATTAAAAGAAACCTAAACCACAAAAAGTACCTTTGTGTTTAGAATCCTGTCTCTTGGCTAGTGTAAATTATTATTTCCTTCCCTTCTCCCCTGGGTTTCTTTGAGATCCTCTAAGCCAACACAGGTAAGTAACAGAGAGATGGATCTTTTTCCTACAGTATAATGCATCAGGACAGTACAGTCCCCACTGCAAGTGCTATGGGCACAATATGGTCTCCAGGCTCATAATTGACAGTGATTATTAATGGCAAAGTATCTGTTAGAAATAGTGTGGGAATAACTGATCATCTCTTCAGGAAGGGGGATGCACAGGGTGACCTCTTGAAGTCTCTTCCAGCACCCTGACTCTGTGACAACACAAGGACTAAAGGCCTCTAGCTTGTTTTTCAAGTACTCAGGTGTTTGCGAGGCTGCAGCCAACAGCTATGAAAAGAGCATCCTCCCAGATGCAAGCAAAGCTCCTTGACAGGTGTGCAAAATTCTCCTTCCATGTAAAATTTTCAGGAATATTTGACTAATTTCTTCCAATTATTGCCCCAACTGTACTATGATGCTAGCTGCTAATGGCAGGCTCTCTGTTCATAATGATGCTTTCTGTGATAGCTGTAATGTGTGTACCTGGAAATGAAACCTGGATTGCAGTAGGTGTCCTCCTGCCTTGTTTCAGCCCAATGAACTTTCTTAGCATTCAACTCAACAATGTGTAGTAAAACTACTGGTTTTTTCAGTGGATATAAATTTATATTAAAGAAGAATGGGAACACCACATTTCAGAGATTTACATATTTATGAAGCCATTGTCATCATTGACCTTCTTTCTATCTTCCACAAGAAAACTAAGAACAAGAGCAAACTTGAATGAAAGTTTCAATTTTTAGTAAAGATCCTTGCTTTGAAAGGGGAAAAACATTTCACCTGGTGAAATTTTCATGATGCTGATGTGAACAGAAGTGCAATGGCATAAAGCTGGTGCCACTGTAGTAGTTTGTGTGCATGAACAGGTTTGTTTCCAAGTGGTGGCCATTCCTCCAAGCTACACATTTCCTCCTCTGCTGCCTTTAGTAGAACCTCGCTGGTATCTCAGGGTCTATTTATGCTGAGTTAGATAACTTGACCTGAACTACATTTTCAAAGTGCTTACATGATTTTTCTCTGTCAACTTCAGCTTATACTAATGAAGTGGTAGCAGATGAGCGGGAATAGGGTCAGAGCCCTCTAGGGTTTTGCATGGTGTCTGCCTGAAACCTTTCCACAGGTGCTCAAAACCTACTTCGAGTTTTCTGCACTTCCTCCTCCACACTATTATTTTTGCTACCTGATATTTAAACTGGCAAATTTTGGGAAAAGCTGCCACTGGATAGTTATGTCTTGGCAAAAGAGAAAGAAAAAGAAGTGACCTGTAGTAAAGAATATGGAAGTAGAAGGGAAAAAACAACAACAGCAACAAACAAAAACAAAACACACAAAACAAAACCAACAACAACAAAAAAGCACTTTGGCCATTCCAGTAGAAAGTGCTGCTAAAAACACAGTTGTGTCAGCACTAGCCTGAGGGAATGTGCTGCTGACTTTGTGCATTATGTTCCTCTCTGACTATCCTTCTTAAAGCAATTCTATCTATAATGCCAGTAGATTTGTCAAGGTAGTTATTAGCAAATGACTAATTACTCAACTAATAGAATTTTAAAAAAAACCCACACAATTAAGGCCTATAAAATTCATATAAACTCTCTACTTTTGTAGGAGCAATCTGACAGGAATGGCAGAATCCTATTACATGGCACAGCAATGTAAGTCAATAGGTTTGTGGTACTTCATAGTTCTTTTGGTAAGAGACTATTTTAGGGCACCCAGATTTATTTGATCTTCCCCTAGTAAGACCAGACTAAGGCATTAGTTTTTCTTCTAGTGAATCCTATGAATCAACCTGCCAAATATTCCATCAGAGTTCTTGAGGAGAAAACCTACAAATGAGGTAATGTTTATTATGATCACTAATGTAGTTTATCTTATTGTTATCTGGAGGGACTTGATCATGGATCAGCATTGTATTATGCTAAGTGCTGCCAAATGTGGATCACATCCCAAGTTTCTCCCCATAGAACTTATCATCTGAATAGACTTTTTCAACAGGTCTTACTCAGCTTAGAGTACACCTGGCCTGAAAAGCTAAAACAGCAAGAATTACCTTTTTTTTTAAGTTGTTACTTATACTGTGCAAATATAACCTCGTAAGTCATACATATTGAAAAGTCAAACCAACTGTATCTATGCCCCTCTTTGTGACTGTCACTAATTCTTCCACTTATCATGTGTAATCAAAAGTCATAGTTTTATTTTAATATTGTTCTTTTTCTGTATGAATTAATATATGCAAGGCTAAACATTTGCTTCTATGTTAATTTCTTGAAGAACAGTGAATTGCTTAGAGAGTTGCAACTAAGTCTAAAATGAAGCATGAATTTTAATATGCCATGTCTTTTATTTGAGTGTATACAGTCCAAATTTTTCACACTGGTTGAGTGAATTTCACTTTTATACTATACATTTTTAATAAATTTTTGGCTTGGGAGGATTTAAGTTTTTTAGAACTGACTTGCCTGAATTTTCAGATTAAGCTGAAAAGATACTGTGAAATATTGAAAAAGAGCAAAAGCCAGAAACATCCATATATTCAACATTAGCTAACTGCAGGACACTACTAGTAAGCGAATTGAACTGATAAATATGCTTTTTGTATAACATCACAAATCTGTGTTGTACTGTTCATCTTGCTGCCTTGAATCTGCAGGCACTAGTAAGAACAAGGGTCATCTTCAAATATTCAAATATTTAAATATTGGAACAATTCACACCATGCTACTATTATATGGTGATAAGTTGTAAAATAATTACCATAGAAATTATCAAAACCAGACTTCTGTGCTACTCAGAATATTCTTGCCTGACCTGGTAATTCTCCCGAGGTTTCAAGCTGACTTGACAGGCAAGCAGAGTGTTTTTAACTTTTCTATACCTAATTTTGAGACTACACACTTACTCTGTGCAAATCCAGGTCTCATAATGGATTGAGGTGTAATTTGTTCTTCACGTTACGTGTATTTTTTTGTGTTTGTTTTTGTGTTGGTTTTTGTTTGGTTTTGTGTTTTTTTTTTAAAAAAAAAAAAAAGAGAGAGGGAGAGAACAGAGAAAATATTGTGACCTCAACTATTTTCCTGTCACACAGCCTTCTGTACCTATTTCCCAGATAGGGGTGTGGGTCTTTTGTCATGTTTAATTACTTCTTCCATCCCCATTGCTAATGCTTGTGTCTCCTAATAGTCTGCACCCTCTTTTTGCCTCGTTCCCCAGTTACTGATTATTGTGTCCTCTTTGGAGGATGAGAAACCCTCAGCCTCAATGCTTGGGGTTTACTCAGCAGTGGGGGAAGGCAGCAGCTGCCCAAACCTTGAGCTGAGGAACGTGAGTAATGTTTGATCAAAGGCGGTCAAGGGCCCAACCTTACTTTTCTTTTCACTGTATCATGACCCCATGGGAATATTTTAAGGAATTACTTCAACAGTTAGTTTGATCTCATGGAGGTTGGTTTGTGACATCTGCCACCCATTATTGAACGAGCTCTTGTACTGAGCTGGGTATTATGACATTACAATTTCCAGTGGGTATTACAGTTTCCAAATTTGACTACTGATGTAGAGCTTTGCTAAAAGCTTTTTTTTAGCAAAGGTAATCATAATTTCCTGCTGAAGTTCGTCTTTGGGCATATGTAGTTCTAGAGTTAGAAGGTCAAGAGCATGAGAATGGAATGCTTTTTCAAAAAAATGTTTTTTAAAATTGTTACTTAAAAGTGTTTTTAAAAAGAGTTTTAAATTGAGAGTAGATTTAGGCTAGATTTTAGGAAGAAATTCCTCACAGTGAGAGGCTTGAGGCACTGGAACAGGTTGCCCAGAAAAGTTGTGGAAGATGCATCCCTGGAGTAGCCTGGTCGGGTGGGAGATGTCCCTGTCCAACCCAAACCACTCTATAATACCATGAATATTCATGGATGGGTGGGTAGACTGGAGACAACTAAGAGCTCAGAAACTGCTCACTAGTGCAAAGTGAAACCAGTGCACTACTGAAAGCCTGTGGAGGAGCCTTCTAGGTTAGCATCATCTCTTGCTGCAAATAAACTATTTAATGATTATTTGATTTCTCCCGTGTCCAAGAAATCACAACTTGAATATTTTTGTAAGTAGTCTGAATTGCAATAATTTTCCCTGATTTTTTTGTTAACTAAACAAAACCCCAAAACAAACCAAAACCCAAACCAACCAACCAACCAACCAAAAAAAAANGGTGTATAAGTCAAAAAAGAATATTACTGTTTATTAATATAAGGTTTATCTGGAACAGAGATCTTACGTATCTGGGTGACCTTCCTGTTTGATGGGTTTCTTTTCTGCCTGCTAGTCCCACAGATTGTGCCTCATGTCCTGTTGGAGTTCTTCTGTCTGTTGGAGGGTGGAGAGAGTTCAGCTCTCATCATCATTTTTGAATCCCTGAGTCATTTGAGTACAACTTTTTTCTGCTAACCACCCATGACTATTACAGAATGTGTGTGAACACCCACTCTCTCCCACAGTCACAAACCTTCCTAGTTGTTCCCCTGACCTCTACACAAGCTCTGACCCAGCTGAGCACTCAAGTGTCTACATGCACTACTGTGATACCTGATGTTGTCTCGGTGGCTTCTCAGACCTTGCTTCTTCTGTGTGCTTAGAGGCAGAAGTGATGAATTTAGGCAATTTCTTTTCTTGCCTCTCCTCCCCCCTCCTCATTTCATGAGGATTAATAAACAGCTGAATTCTACTTGGCTTGATTTTTGTTCTGTTTTAGGGTTTGCTTCAGTACATAACGATAATTTCCTGCTGAACTGCTTCTGCTGCACTTTGCCTGTTTCACTTCCCTTCCAAGAGAAGTGACTGCAGATTAAATACTAGACCAGCACTGTGTGACTCCTAGCTGGGGTTACATCTGACCACATAGCCTTGTGATTTTACCCAACTTCTGATTTCACCAGCAATGGCTTCCAGTTTTGAATTAAAGAGACATGTTTGCTGTGGAGAGTCCAAGTTTTCACATGTGAATTCTCAACCTTTCACAACATGACTCCAAGATCCCCTGTGCAAACTATCTGCTTTTCTGATCTGAGAAATTATGAGAGAAGAGTAATACTACATGGAGAGGGTTTTGCCTAGCATTTTCTGATCCTCATTTTATTACGAGGACTGGCAAACCAGTTTTTAAGTGTGAGAGAGCTCAGCATAATAATAACAGAAATGATATTATTATTATTAATTCTGTGCTGGAGGCAGTGCTGCCCGTGGCTCTGTGAAACTGGGGAGCTCTCTTCCCTACAAAGTTTTGATAAAATCAAGAGGAAAAAGGAGCAGCAGCTTGTTACAGCTCTCTGAGTTGTGGGTTTCGTTGAGGGTTATGTAAGGGCATGTTTACATACAGCCAAAGTGCATCATGCAGACAGTCCTGAACTAAAACACCTCAATCTTCCTCTCTGGCTCCAGGAACCCCCAAAGGGTATTTTCTAGCCAAACTCAGGAGGAACACATGGCATATATACACAGCGTGCCCACTGCCCTGAGTTAAGGGCTTATTACAACAAAGGTGAAATAGAGCCGCTGCTATTGAAGAGGGGCGTAGCTGTGACATCTCCACCCTGGGGCTGCTGAGGGCAGAGCCCCCGGCAGTTCCAGGGCCCTGGGCAGAGGAGACACCTTGGCTGCACCTCTGTGGCTGGGAGCTCCTGTGCACAGCAAATGCAAACCTAAATTCAAAAGAGTGCTTTGCACCCAACTCCCACAGGAGTAACTGGCTCCACAGTGACCAAAGGACTTGGAGGTGGAGGAGAGTTCTTGCAGTGAGATGAAGGTCAAAGAGAAGACAGCAGCTGCAGCACAGCCCGGCAGGCTGACATAGCTTCTGCCAGTGCCAGGTGAGGGCACACCTCCAGGCATGTCATCCCCATCCCAAAACACAACACTGAGAGTCTCTCACTGCTGTCACAGCAGATAGCCTTTATGAGGAACTCCAGGAAAAGACACCGGTGGCTCTACCTGATTATTTTTGTTTGGAGATCGTATTTTGTGTAAGGACAGCACAGAAGAACACATGAAATTACTTGTAAAAAACCTAAATATTATCATGACCTGGACTGGTGCTGCTGAAGTCATGGCAAGGCAGAGGCAAAGTGCTGAGATGGAGACAAGAATGAGAAGGGCTGAGAAATTAACAGTTCAAATGAAGGCCTGAATCCGAAATGTGTGTACATAAAAGAAGCAGCTGTTGGGAGGGCTAAAATGGTCAAACTACTGAGTAGGAAAGATTGAGGTACAGACTGGGAGGAGATGTTTGGGAGGGAGGCTACCAGTGACAGAGGTTGTAAGCAGATTGCATGGAAGTAGCAAAAAGAAAACAGAGCAGATGAGAAAATATGAGAGGTCTGCTGCACAAAAGACCTATGTGGAGAAGAAGGTGCTGTGTTACAGACAAAGCATATTGATATACATAGGAAAGGACACAATTTTATAGACCACTATTAGAAATGTTTACTCTCCAAGGTTCAGCTTTAACTGGGAAAAAATCAAACACTGCATGATGACTGACTTAATTACAGACTCCTTGCTCACTGAATTATATTCAAATATTTAACCTGTACTAGGAAGACTTCTGTGTTGGAAAACTTTAAGTTTAGAGTTCAAGTAGAGGCTTTTTAACTTTTTACAAAAGTAGCAAATGTTCTACTTCATCAATTAGTTTGATAATTAGAAATCCATTCTTGAGTAACACACACTCATTCGTGTTTTTCATAGTTTCCCAATTAGAGAGAGAGAGAGGAAAAAAGTTTTTTCATAATCTCCTGAATGAAATGCAGTCACCAAACTTTGAACATGAAGTTTCTTGCTGCAGTAAAGTCAGCTCTTGTCAGTAGCGATAAGCTGTACAATAGGTATTACACAACTGATACCACAATAGGCCATATTCAGAAGGATGCATTACAAAGTGGGAGACATGCTCACCCCCTCAAAAAACACTGCAATCCCCCTGACATTGAATGTTCATAGCCAGATGGTTTTTATTGCAATTTTAACATCACTTTTGGAAGATGCCTTCCTTGATCAAACACTATTGCTTTTAAAGATTAGTGCTCACAGCCTAATCATGCTGCATTTAGCTTAATTTGCTTTGCTATGGACTCATTAAATTCTTGCTCTTGGTCAGAAACCCTACCATGGCTTGGCAGAGGAACAGGAAATCTCTTCTCCATGCTGCAGGATTGTGACTGCTCTTTCATTTTAGCACACAGACTGGAGGGTGCTGCAGCAAATTATATCTGGGTCACTCTTTCCTGCCTCTGTAAAGAGCTCTCAACCCCTTAAAGCACTTTGCCAACTGGACAACTGGGACATGAGGGAGAAAAATTATTCTAGTGTCAAAAATGGATCAGATTGCCATTAGATCAATTGGATCTAACATTTAATTTTAGATTATTTGAAACCCCAATGGCAACAATCTCTACAACTGCTCGTAATTTTTGGAGAATGCTTTCATCCCATCTCATATTGTGATAGATCCAGCATTTGATGCTCAAGAAGAGACTCTCCTGAATTGCTGTTGTCATCTGCACACTGAGAAAGTGCACTTCAGGAACAACCAGGCAACATTTATCTGTCATTTGAACTGGAATCTGTGAATCATAGCAGAGCACGAAATACTGTATTTATTGCCACAAGCAATAAATAGTGGAGGTTTTGCACTACTGTTTTGCTGGCAGCTGTGCAGTGTGAAAACCACCTGTCATCATCCAAGTTTGGGAAGTCAGTTAAGAAATTGTGATCAGATGTGTCGTGATCATCCCTACACCTGCATGGGTATGCAGACAGATGTGGTACCTTGCAGTCTTACCTGCATCCATAGAAAGTGTGTCATCGCACACAGTGAGGAGTAAGGAGTATTTTAATTGCTGGATGAGCTATGGCCTGACACTAACTCTAACTAGACTACTCTCGTGCTGTCATGCTCTTCACCTGCACCTGAACCGAACTAAAAACGTAGTCAAACTCTTTCCTATCTTTGGTATCTTCCAAGAAAGCCTATTTGAATCCTCTACCAGAAGTGGTAATGGTATGAACTGGTATGAACCAGTTTTCAGAGAGGATAGTGAATCCAGTCTGAGTAGCACTGATAAGGATGTTTCATGGTAGGATATTCAATATGGCTGTTACAATAAGAGGAATTTTTGGTTATTCAGAGATGTGCCATTCACAGGTAAGACCCAAAAGCACATATGAAGAGTCAGTAGATCAGACAGAGCTAGACTTTTAGCAGTATACCTTAAAACAGTTGGCTTTACAACACTGATGCATCCATGGCTTTTGGTAGTATAGCCGCATTGTGGGCATGCAGGACGGTATGTTCATATGTCTTTCCATTTTCTGTACTATTCATCACATTACAGATACACTCATTAAAAATACTCTGTAGCTGTTGACAAGGAACTCCTTCTGCTCCTCTGAATGGAGCAAATGTAGCAAAAGTTCTCTCTATGTGAGATGGATTGCCTGAGAACTTTACTAGCAAATTTATTGAATGAGGGCACTATGGGAAAGCCTCACTTTGGACAAATGGGTCATGACTTCAAAGAAGAGTATGATAGAACACTTAGGAGATTTTTGTACTACTAAAACCCTCATTATTTGCTGTTCTGGACTGTTTGTCCTTACAGAATTTAACTGCGTAAAATGTTTGCTGCTAATACTGAATTCTCATTTTAATTCAAGTATTGAATGAAAATGTTCCCCATGATTATTTGCTCATTAATACAGAGAATTTCTGTAAGATTATTTTTTTAATTTATTCATGGTGCATTTTTGAAAACTGGAATTATATCAGTTTATTAACTTTTGAATTATGGTAGAGAGAATACATTGTTAACTTGAACTTTGCAACATTTGACTGTGAACTTTACATATTACCCCAATAGTAGTTTGATTCATTGGTTTCTACCTGAAGCAAAACTCTCTTAGGAAGTCAAGGTGGGTTTGCTTAGGTAAAACTTGTGAGATTTTTCATTACTATAAAAGGAATACAACTACAGAAATACATGTTTAGAAGGACAAACTGCTTTCAAAAAGCACAGGTAATACTACAGTAACAAAGGTGCACAGTGTGTACTCAACTCTGAATATTTCTTTTAAAAAATAAGAAGAATTAAGAAGTCTAAATTAAGAATTAGTAAGAATTAATGAATAATAAAAATAATTATTTTTAAAATTAGAAAGTATTATGAAAAACAATTTCACTACTTTTGACCTCCAATATTAATTATTCTTGAAAGATCTGACTTGCATGACTTCTAGTCTGCTGTTGGAAGTGTGATGTGTCCAGCTATCCTAAATGAAGATCCTCCATCTAGTCATCAATTACAGATGATAATTGGGGTGGGGAACAGATCACTAATCCATTGCAGAAACTTCCTACCCTGGGAAACTAATAGATAAATAAGATCTTTAGATTAATAGCAAATGTTAAATATTTGCATTTATGTGATGGAACATTGCTTGGGTTTTTTGTTTTGTTGGTTTGGGGTTTTTTATTTGCTTTTGGAGGTTTGTTTGTTTGGGGTGGTTTGTTTTTTTTTTTCTGTCCAGAAAAAAAAAGCATCAAAACCAAAACAAAACTCACAACCTACATTTGAACAAAAGTGACTGACGGGAGAAGCAAAAACCTTTTTTATTACCTTTTTTTATTTTGCTGTTGCATGACAATGCAAGCAGGAATTACTACTTTAAAAAAAAAAAAATCTGCTGGTGTGTGCTTCCTGTTCCAGTTTGTTTAGTCACAAGTCTGAATTAGATCTCTCTGTTGGTTGGTTTCGTTTACTATAAACAGGTCTTGTGCTTTGTTTCTATACATCAAAGCCCATAGCCAGGCACAGACAGGTAATGTAAAAGAGGGTGAGAAAGTTTACAGTCTTGCTTCATTGTTTCTTTAAGCCTTCCAAACAACAGTCAGAGGATCACTCAGAGGTTAAAAGACTGCTTGGTTGATGGTTTGTTGTTGTTGTCTTGTTTTGGGGGGGTTGGTTGGTTTGTTTGTTTTTTAATAAGCTAGTTTCTGTTTTGTTCCTTTTCTAGAAACCACATGTAACTTTAGGTCAGAAAAGTGTAAAATGTGGTGCTTCTTTAACCAGAGTTACCGCTGCCTTGGGGTAACTGGATCAGGCAAAGAGGTAGGCTCCTCTCCCTGCTATGGTGATGCCGTTGATTATGTCCTTCAGGTGAGTACCAGAGGTTTATTTGCTTTTCAAATATCCATCCACCCGAAGGATGCAGATGGCTGAGAAGGGTATTTTCTCATGACTGACACTGAAAAAAAAAAAATAAAAAAATCCACTGCTATAGCCCTTTAAAGATAAATGGGAATCACTCCCTCCACAGTATTTTTAGTAAAGCTTCTCTAATAGTTTGCTTCCTTCCAGTCTTTGCATCTCTCCAGGTCTCCCTTTCTCTCTCTCTCTCTCTTTTTTTTTTTTTTTTTTTTTTTTTTTTTTTTTTTTATCTGCCCTCTTAAAACAACAGGAATGCTGTACTGGCCCTCAGCCAGCCAAGGCTCAGCAAGCAGGGTAAAATTTCAGTTCAGATTTACGGGAAGGTGTTGGGAGTAAAAATCTGGTTTGGTGAGTTTAAGGCAGGGAGTAGTCAAGAGACAACCTTGCTACTGTGAGTGCGGAGAGAAAGAGAGGAGGAAGGGGTGGGGGGGCTATATTAAAAACCACCCAGGCTGGGGATTAGAGACCAATTTTTCCCCTGTTCAAGTTATAGTGCGTGTTCCTGAGCTCTTACAGCCTTATCGAGTTTGTAGGCAGAAAGTCGGGTTTGGGGGTGGAAGTGCTGCGCGGTGCCGGCAGGGAGCTCAGCGCCCCGCTCAGCGCCCTGGAATGTGCGGCTTAGGGCAGGGGCGAGCAGGGGCTTTGGCTTAGCTGGTACTAATTGCGAGTTTTAGTGCTCAAAAACTCTGTTTAACAAAAAAAA
>VXAU01001184.1:333815-366994 GCA_013399695.1 Formicarius rufipectus
CTGTCTCCATTTTGAAATGTGGCCTGTTTAAAACAAAGAAAGTGGTTAACTCATTGGTTTGTTAATCCTTACCTGGAAAGTAATCGATGCCAAAGTCATTGCATTCTTAAAGCTCTTGCAAATGTCAGTCACCATTAAATGAAGATTTCTTCTGAGTTCACATATACTGTTGTCTGTGTATGTGCAATAGGGTGTAGAACAAGCCAGGCAAGAAGTGAAAAGCATACGAATGACTGGTTTTGCAGGAAAAGCACCTGTATAAAGCTTAGGAAACCTGGGTTCATGTTCCTGCTTTGCCATAGAAAATTACATGCATGAGTTAACAATGGTATGTTCAAGTGGGTTGTTTCTGGTTCCTGTGGGTATATGTTTTGTGATTACTGGTCTCTGTCAGTATAGCTGAATATCCCAGCAGGTTGTGACATCTTGCAGCAGGATCTGCTATGGCCCATCTGTGGGGACCTTTGGCAAATCTCAGGGATTTTTCTGTTTTGATAGGACTGGGCAGCTGTGAATGGGCAGTTGTGCTGTGAGAACCCTGGGGAAGGATGAGGGAAGGTGCCAATCACAACTGGACACCTAACACAAAACTTCGGCAGCCCCTGGGCTCCCTGTCTCCCCTGCCCTTCCTAGACTATCCACAGCCCTGGGGAGAGGGGAACTTTGGGAAGCACTGTTAGTGTTACATAGATCTTTCTAATCACCAGTGGCACAAGCTGGTAAGGCACAGGGAGAGGGAACTGCCCAGCAGGCTGTATTTCATGATCTAGCTGTGTTCCTGTGAAGTGAGGTCCCACTGCCAGAGCAGTGAGCAGCACTTGCTGTGAAACTCCAGGGGTGAGGGAGAGCAACAAGTCTGCAGAGTGCAGGTTGTGGTTAACTCCCAGGTTTCTACTTCAAATCACTGGTTTTGGAAAAGCAGTTTGAAATGCATGGCTAAAGGGCCTGTAGCTTTAATGTTAATGACTAAATATAACTGTTGTAGCCCACTTTGGAAAAAAACTGTACACAATATAACCTACAGAAAGCTGGGACTGCATCTGCTCCAAGTGCATGAAACTTAGTATCCATAAGTTCCCATTGCACAAGCAAATGTAAAAGGAGGAAGACAGAGCAGCTCTGGTTAGTCAGGACATCCTGTGTTTCCTAGGAGGAGACTATTTTCATTTGCTCATAATTTTGCAGAGCTTTAAGTCCCTGCATTGAAAGATTGCATGACAAAATGTCTGCCTGAGACTTGTGAATGGTTCTGCATTTTCCTGGACAGAGGCCCAAGAGTCTCTTAGACTAAAATTGTTTGACCATTTCTGAAAATCAGGTTAGAGAAGTTGCTTTTTTTCAAACTTTTGCAACTTCTTCCTAGAGCAGTGACTTGACCTCAAGCAAGGAAGTGGCTTTTGTGCAGGGATACCCAGGTCTAAGCAGGATATAAATCTTTGAAAAATCTCAGTTTCCATGTGTTTAGTGAAAACTTCAACTTTTAACATCCAAGTCCCAGAAACCACTGTTCACACTGCCCATGCTCTGAGCAAGACTTGTTTTGCTGGTCTGGTATAAGACTGCTGGTGTCTCTGGCCTGAGTTCAAGAGCAGTATATAAGGGCATCTATAGGTAAAGGAAGCAAGGAAACAGATATTGGGACTTGAGGTTCCTTAAGAGGAGGTTAGACCTAGGAGGTAGGGAAAAGAAGTCAAAGAAAAGGGGCGCTGAGGTAGGAGAAGGAAGAAAACTGTCTGCCCAGAAAAGCTCATCAGAAGTCAGAAGACTGATGGAAAGAGGGATCTGAGGAGATAGCTCAGGCAGGAGTGGTGGAGAACTGGTGACTGGGCAGGGAGACAACACATTTCGGGGCAAGGTCTGACATGGGAGTGCTGCAAAACAGAGCCAGTCAGGCAGAGCACCTCTGGGCTATGGGCAATGACTGGAGGAAGGAAATAGAATGAGTTTGGAGCACTGGTACTGGGCAAGGGTAGGAGCAGAAGAAGGGGCAAGTCATCTAAGGAGCCTGGAGGAAGGCCAAGCCAGAATGTTTGGGGATGTGAATACAAGACTTTTCTCCACTCCAACTTGCCCTTGGGAAGCTGAAAGGAGTTGCCTCCTCCTGCCTCTTCTGTCTTCTTGCTATTGCTGCCCTGCCTCAGTCCTTTAGTGTTACTTTGTGAATCTCCTGTGCTACCCCTCTGGTGGTACATTGCATCAGTAGGATGCCTCATGTTGGAATTTAGGGTTGGGTTTCAGTTTGCGTCCAGAAAAAAGATACATGGAAGCTTAGGAAACTGTGCACAGATATATCCTACTTATACCAAATATGAAGTGTGGAATTCAGATAGGGCCAAATTTATACCCTGCACAATCCTAATTTGCCTTCTGGTATGTATTATTATAGCATGATCCCAGGTTTTTTTTGACACATTCAGTACTGGTGAATGTTTTTTTGTACGATCCTTGCCATATACCATGCATAAAGGGAGGGTAGCCAGTGAACTTTAAATTTTAACTGTTTTTTTCTGCTATTCAGAATGTAAATGGTTCATGCTCTTGTATATACTTTGCTCTGAAGAGAGATTTATTACTCTTGGACTTTTTAGTAGTGTTTGTTGCTATAACATTTAAATACTTACAAACAGTAATTAGATAATCTGTACAACAACCATTAGATATTATTTACTAAAAAAATAGGGACATGGGATATAAATTAAAAGTTTGCCATAGTTTTGACTCTACAGTTTAGGATGCCAGAGCCAAGCACAGGTGAACTTGCTTAGTTAAAGCACTGAATAATGTACTTTAGGGTAAACAATCTCTAGCTGTATGCTTTTGTCAGGCTAAGAGGTTATTTTGGGTCATCAGAAATACACATACGCAAACAAGTTGAAGTGTTATTTCCATATTTTCAAAATAATGCAGCCATTTTTTTTTGTTTTAGAATGAAATTTCATTTAAAAAAATTCACCAAATATAACAATAGAAACGGAGTACAGTATCCAAAAATGAAATGTTTGCCTTGAGGCAAAGCAAATTACCTCCTTTTCTTGTTTTGTTTTTCATTTCAGCTACCACTGTGAGTCAGTCACACTGCTTGCCTCATGATTCTACTTGCCAAAAAACTTAATTTTGCTTGAGAGCCACATTTTCAAAGTGCATTTCCCAGCCAGTTCGCTTGCAGCTCTAAGTGCTTGTTGCATCTACAAGCAAATTGCAGACTAGAAAATGCTGCTATTTGAAAACAGGAACATGCAGTTTGTCATCATCTGTACAAAGCTTGGTTCAAATGATTTGGCCAGTGATACACAGGATCCATGTGCAGAGCGAGGGCAGAAAACTGTAATCAAGAAAGACTCTCTTCATCTGCCTCAGCTAAGAGTTCCCCTTTCTTGCACTGCATCAGGTGCTGTGTCACCTTGTTGTCTCTGGCTGAATGGTGGGAACAGCAGCCACCACTGGTGCCTGAGCCCCAATTCCCTGCAGGAGCAAGGCCACCCTCTGTACTGCATGAAGAGCAAAGGAGGCCACCATCTCCCATGACAGTCCAGAGCTTTGTGAGATCCAATTTGCAGCACCCATCTTCCGAATACGGAGCACCTTTGGCACTTCTCAGGGCAAGCAACACATTGCACCACTCACTTTCCCTTGCACAGATCTGCAGGATATATCCAGACTCAGGCTGGCACCTTCACTTGGTGAAACATGGGAGTGAGGACAGTGGTACCACCTGTCAGGTTGGAGGGTACCCAAGGAAAGCCGTGTGGTGCTTCTGTCCCTCCTGGGATGTAGAAGTGTGTCAGGGTCACCAGAGGCAAGTGGCTGGGGTGGGGAGATGCCAGCCCCCTGCCACCTCATAGTCAGGGATGTGTGGGGCCTGGAGAAGAACTCACAAGAAGAGGCATCCTTGCCACCAATGGCTGACTAGGTTTTGGGCTGGGAAGGGGCAATCCCGAGGTTTTTTTCCTGTGCCAGGATTTCTTTCTGTTTTATCCGCACCCCTGCACATCTGTGGCATATAACGGGTAGGAGCAAACACTGGCTTCTCACACTCTGAGTTGTGCTGTATTCTGGGCTACTTTGAGGTTGCAGTGGTCCCACATGCATCCCTGCTGGTCAGCTGGAGAGCTGGTGAGACTGGCCAAGAAGGACTGGCAACCAAAACCTTGAAGTGACATTCATTGCAACTGGAAAAACAACAGAAAACTTAATTGAGGCTCGTGTCCTTTGCATGGTAAGAAAGGATAGGAGGAGAAAGAAGGAAGACATTATGGATGACAAAAAATGAGAGTGCTGAGGGCTGGGATATTACCCTTGCTAGGTGTCTTAGTGTTAGACATTACCTTGCTTAGGGAATATGTCAAGCATGGGTCTGGCACCACAGTGCCCCTCTTCCAGAGATCTGTTTAGTAAAAGTCATTTGTAAAAGCAGGAGCCAAAGGCAGCAATCCACCCTGTGCTTTTGAGGTGTTTGACCCTCCTTTTCCTGGTGAGTGATAATTGCTAATGATAGTTACCCAAAATTAAGCTGTTTTCAGGAGAGGAACAGTAGATTGGTAGGAGACTGAGGTGATGGGACCGTGGACTTGGAGTAACCCACTGCACAGTGCTGTCTCTGCTTTGTACTTTGCCTTCAGGCAGACTAGGGCTGAGGCACACCTATGCAAGGGTGCTGCTCTCCCTCCCCTAAAACCATCCCAAAAGCCTTGGTGAATTGAAAGGTGCAGGAACAGAGACTAAATGCATTGCATATTCTGGCCAGTGTGAACTGGCAAAGCTTGGATTCTTTAAATACATTGTTCTAAAGAATAAGTGGACAAATGTTGCACTGGGTACTGCAAACACCAGAGGGAAGGCATCCCCTAGTCAACCAGCTTGAAATTCAGAGTCCAAAATGAAGCATTCAGAGCAACCTCTCTCATGCATAGTAAATGGTTGAAGATGAGGACAAAATCAGTTTCAGTCCAGAGTGGCCTGAAACACAGAGGATTGTTCTGCAGCCTTCACTGAGCAAACCTGAGTTGTAAACATGCTTGTGAAAACTAATGGGTGAATGAGAAAAAGACCTCTCAAAAAAGCAGAAGAGTTAGCACCTCTAATAGGGTGCATTTAAACTCTCCTCCTAACCCATCGTGTTAGTGGTATGTTCCCTTTCATGCACCTGCGTTCATGCCCACTGGCACTCTGTTCTTCTGCAAGGTCCCAGGCGGTGAGGAAAACCTGCAATGCCTGATGATTGCTTTCTAACACGTGGCAGTAACTTCTCAAAAACTGCAGGACAGTCATTATCATTTCGTGTCTGTCTGTCCCTTTGTTCTTTTAATGGGACAATCATAGAGAACGAAAGCCACTCTCTTCTCACCTGCAAAGCTTTCCTCAGGTCTGCTGGTTGATTTGGCTGGGCTGGGTTGTCTAGATCATATTTAGTTCCCTTTTCTCCCCGTGCTTCACCCCTGCTTTTCCATGCTGACAAAACTAGGGGCCATACCTGACCACCTTACTACAAAAAGCTTCTCATCTGCTGGCCAGATTTTGCCTGTCTAGTCTGTAAGTGCAGCATGCTAATATAACAGACAGGGAAAACATAGTCTGAATTTTGCCTGAGCCACAGCAGATTGTAGTAGTGACCATCAAGCAGCAACTTACAGCCACCTTGGCTGTCTAATGGTGGGAAGGAGAGCGGCACCTGAACTGTTTATGCCAAATTACTTGAAACCGGTGAAAATCAGCGTCTCATTTTCTGGCTTTCAGAACTGAATTGGTATCAACCCCCTTAGAGATAACATGGATTATTGCTGGTGTACTTGAGCGGTGGTGGGTCTTTTTCTCCCCTTTGTATTCTCTCTCTGTTCAGACTTTGATTTAATACGCCTTGTCTTCCCCTCTGTTTTGGTTACTCTGTGTCCTAGTGCTTAGAGATTTCCAGCCTGTATATTGAAAGTTTTTAATGAAGAATTTTAGCAGTACTCCTAGTTACCAGTAAAAGCCCTCTGCAGATTTTGACAGAAGGAGTTATATGAAATTACTTCTAATCTCTTTATCCTTGTCACACCACTCTGCTATGCAGTAATACAGCAAAGAATTTCCAGAAAGTGGAGGTTGGCGACTTACAATACCTACCAACTTGGTTGAAAAAATAATTAATAAAGGAATTGGGAGGAGAATTCAATCTGCTGCTGTGTAAGATGGAAGACAAAGGAGGGGAAAAGTGGGGAGACAAGGTTGTAAAAAGTAAATGTTTTCTCAGGGTTTTTTTTTTTGGTTTTTTTTTTTGTTTTTTTGTTTTTTGTTTTTTGTTTTTTTTTTTTTGTTGTTTTTTTTAATAAAAACTTGAGGTCAAGCAAAGCATTTACCTCAAAAGTTTAGATCACGTTCTGGAAGTTAAAAAATGAAGCGTTTTGGTTGACTTTATCGTGGCAACTATCAATGGCACATTGTTAATTCCTGTTAGAGTGGCAAAGCTGCAAAACAAATAACAGTATGTCCTTGAGTGCACCAGTTCTGTGCCTGACAGGTTTTCATTTTTCACCCCGTTGCATAATGCTGGCACACACATCTGACACGTAGCGTATGAAACTGCCTGGGTAGGGCTTGATCCTGCTTCCATTCAAGTCAAGGGCAATACTCTTCCAGTTCACAACAGAGGCAAGGTCATGGCATGCACTGGAGCTGATGGTAGCCCAATTTGGGAACTCAGGCAGTAATATTTTGGAATATGTCAGCTGGCTCCCACTCTAGTCCAATTCTACCTGCACTTGAGCTAGGACTTAGCATTTGAAATCCTACAGCAACCAATGACTTTCATCACTTGTCTGTTGTTCTCTCAGATTTATTTCCTTAAAAACAAACAAACAAACAAATAAACAAAAAAAACCCCTAGCTATTATTCCCTCCTGAAATACACACATACAGAAAACAACATATTGATTTTCTTGTACTCGGTGTTTGTCAGTCTTATCCAAGCATTGTGTGTACGTGTTATGTGATTTAAAAAATAAGATGAAATGTGGGTGGGACTGAAAATGCAGTTGATATTATTCATCTGTTTATGCCATCATACACATGTGATGAGGCTGTGATCTTGTGCAGCAGCCTAGGAATCATCCTTCTGTAAAAGGGTCAGGAGATGTGTTATTTAATACTTCTACTAGATCAGCAAGATCTGTATGTACTACATTTATATTTCAGAGCTGCAGCCAGCATCAGCACACACGTTGGATGGAACATCACAGAAATCCATACCTGTACTTTTTTTCCTTACAATATACAAGCTCATCAGGATTCTAACTGGGGTAAAAAATAGGTGTAAGCAGCATATTTACAAAAAAGTGAAAATATTGTAAAAATAAAACTAATTTAAAGTTTGGATCAAGTTTGCAAAACAGTCTGATCTGTGTAACAATAAAAATTCCAAGGAAAATACTTCCCACTATTCAATTTGGGGCACTTTCTGTGGAAATTGAAGAAACTTTCAAAGTGCTACAAAAAAAAATTGAACTGAAATTGACTTTTTCATTTGGTTGAGAAAAGCAAGTAAAAAGGATCTTTGTTTTTGTTGTTTCCAGGGTCAATTTGTTATAGAAACAAAAAACGTTGTTTCTACACCTCTATTTTTGATCCTTTTACTTTCCCAAAAGGAGTAAGGATTTGGCACTGGTTCTTGAGTGCCAAGCCATCCTCAGCTGGTTAGAGTATGGAGTTTTTCCCTTGGATTTTGATCCTGAATGCTCCTTCAGCTCCATGGAAACTTACTTATGATATACACAGGCCATCCAAAAATATTAGGTATAGATCCCTTACTGTGTGTTTGCAGGCTCAACCGCATTCCTGCTTCCACAGAGAGCAGTTCTTCTAGCTGCAGGCAGTAAAAACTTGTTGCAGTGCTAATTATTTGATCATCTGCGTCAATATTTCCAGATGTAAAAGATTTCTTTCTTTTAGTTATTAAAGAAGGAGTTTGGTTTTCTATCTCTGTTCCCCATTAGCAACATCTCTGCTAGTAAATCAAATGTGCCCAGAATTGCTCTCTGGCACAGAGGCTCATTGCCTCCAGAGGAGGATGTTGCCTTGCCTGCCAAAACCAAAGACTGCACCCAAACTGGGTGCTAAGAACAATCCAGAGCTCACCCTAACCCCCAGCCTCTCTCTCTCTGGGAGAGTGATATCTGCCCTCTGGTTTGGGCAAATGGTATTTAAATTACATGGGTCTAAAATGTACCAGGGGCGGTTCTGCACCTTAAAAGGTGCAATTAGTTTCCAGCACCCAGGAAAGCTCACTGATGTGATTGACTTCATTTGCTTTTCTGGACGTAGTTCTTACCTCTCCTCCTTCCTTACTGGCACCAATCAGCACAACAGCCTTCTTTCAGTGGCTCCAAAATCAGGTGTATACTTTTTATGTCCCCGAGCAAAGTATTTACATTCAAATAAAAGTATAATTAGTGCTAGCAGCTTTAGCAGGTGTTCTAGAATGAGACTGATAGGGGAGAACAGAGCTATCCAGATAAAAACCTGGGAACCATGGGATGTCTGCCCAGAAAGAAGCAGTGAAACAAGGCAGAATGACAGGTAGCAACAGATGCTCACAGAGAGGACTGCTGGCTGCTGCTGAACCGAGTAGTTTCACTGGAAATAAAGTCAAGAATTTCTAAGCAGGCATAAGACATGAGTCTGTTTTCAAAAGGGGAGGAGGAAGCTGGAGGCTCTAATGGCCTGGTTTTGATGGTGGTTTTTTGTAGGGAAGAAACATTTGTTCTGCACAAATATACTGTGAACCTAACTTCAATTTTCCCTAATCTGGCCCTTCTGGGAATGGTGTTGCAAGCAGTTACTTACTGGAAGATGAAAATAGTTGACTTTTGATTCCCATGGAAATGCAAAAGACTCCAGTTCCTTATAATTGAGGCCTCCCTGGAAGAACAGGGTAGAAAGTCACTTAGAGGCACTGACTTCCCAGCTGGTCAGTACAACAATGAGACTCGGCCAGATTCTTGATCAAGTAGCACACAATCCTTCTGATCAAAGTGCAGAGCTGTGTTGTGCTTAGCCAGCTTCTGGCATTATTTATATATACCTGTATAGTCAATGGGTTATGGTGGTAAGCCTATTGAATAACAGGAAATACCTACATTTCCTTTACAAGAATATAGGAGATCAAGACCAATTTTAATTAAACCTGGTTTAGCCATCTGTATGTAGAATAAATAAATTCCCCTGTTACATGGTAATATTGAGTTCAAGGGAGAGCTGCTTCTGATAGGATATAACTGATTTAACTGTCATATGAAACTTTTGCTTCACATATTAATTTTGTTATCCACTCCTTTCACCCATACACACTAGGGTAGCATTTTTAAGAATTAACAGCACTAACTTTGTTTCTCAGTTATGTCTAGTTTAACTAACATCTAATCCTCTTAGCCCTTATACCCTCACAAACAGGGATTTGTTTGGCTAAAAACTTTTCATTAGCCCAATCACATGGAGCAGGTATTTAACAACCCCAAGGCAAACCCATTTCAGACATCAGAGGTGTCTCACCACCAGATTGGGAGAGTTAATTCTAGGAGCCCTTTGCTGCATCCTGCAGAACTTGAATAACAAGGTTGGTGAGTGGCTGGCACCCAGCTTTTCTACATAAGCGGGCAGCATTCTTTAATGTCAATTTGCTGGCTCCAAACAGTGTTTAGTGATCCTTCACTAGCCCTTCATCTCTGCTCTCTCCCTCCAAAGCAGCCCTTGAGTCTGTGCTTGCAAACCTCAAGCCAGCTCTGAAGAGAGGCAAGGATCCTCTCATTGAATTGGTAGAACTGGTGAAGACTTGGCAGGTTACTGGAACAAATAAATATGTTAACAGACTGAGGATTGAACCTGCTGAACTTTGATCTTAGTAATTTGAATCAAGAAGAAACACAGCTTGAGCAGCATCTGGGTCCTAACCCAGGAAGCACGGGGTCACAGCTGCAGGACAGGCAAGGCTGGGAGAAAAATGCTGATGCCAACAGAACCTGTGCTCCTGTGGCATGTGAAATCAATGAGAGAAGGAGTGGCTGTCACAAAACGGAAGAATGGACACCAGTGAAAAAGAAAGAGTAAATGCTTGCATAATATGCTAAACATGTAAATTATTAACTTGAGATTAGCTCTGACACAGAACTAGGGTCACAGTTGTGCAAAGCCACCCATGAGTTTTCATAAGTGATTCTCAGGTCTAAATTCTTTCTCCAGCAGTCTCTCTCAGAGGGATCCTGTGGGGCTATGTGGAGCATTTAGCAGTGCTCCTCAAGCAGGTCTCTGGGAAAACAAGAGCAATATTGTGATATTTCCCTTGAAAGACCATGAGTGGTCACTCACAGGGGTATCACTTCATTGCACTTTTCCAGCAGTATTGTCGTCGTCTGCTGTGTCTGTCACTGTGGCGTTTTTGAAACACCTCTGTCAGTAGGAGTGATGCTGAACAAGTCACCCTCATTGAGTGTGCTGCCCTGGAGTTATTTTGGGCCTATTCTCATGTTAAATTTGCTTTGGAAGATCTCAAAACATAGTAGATGTAAATAAGTAAATAAATTAGAAACAATATCAGTGTCTTCTGTTTAACGTTAAAGTTGCAGAGAGGTAAGCCCTCCACATCTACCCCTTTCAGTCTGACTTTGCAGTATCATGAGAGCTTTCCTAGGCATTGGCTTTAATTGATTGCCAATTGACCTGAGGTATTTGATACATTTGTCCCAGCATTCTCCACATACTCATTCCTGGCTTGAGCTGCTCCTCTTTAGGATGCCAGTGCTTACTCTCAGAGCTGGGAGGACTTGCCTCAGCAGAGAAGCAGATGTCTAGAGGGCTTGTGTAGTGAGCAGGAGACAATACCCAGTGGGGATGGCTTAGCACACACAGACCTGTGAGGAATATGATTGGCCAAGCTGTTTTTAACAGAGGTGGTTATGCTGTAAACAATTAAAAATTACCTCCTGTCCCAGAACGGAAGGAAAACCAGATAGCCATATGGTGCACATGTAAACACAGGATACCTGGTTTGAACATATTGGCTGTATTCTAGTTGGACATAAAATTATTTTCAAAAGCAAATCATTCTGATGAATGTATGTAAAATCAATTGAAGTTATGTTGCCTGAACAAGACCTGTACGATCAGGCAGGATTTCCATTACAGAAAACTTCTCTTACTAAGAGAAATTAAAACAGCAAAAACATGAAGTATTAGGAATTGTTCCTTAGGAAGCCAGCTTTTAAAAAAGTCTGCTGACTGAGTTCATCACCTAATCATTTTCAGAGGGCAACTGAAAAGCTTACAGAGTCCTGCTAGTTGGGTCATTTATCTCAGCAGCATCACATGCAGAACATGCAGACAGCAGTAAATATCTGAGTGCTTGCAGTGTTGATGATGTTCATATCATTGAAAAGTCCACTTTCTGTCTTTTTTACAGCTAACTGAAAGCAATCCATAAGCCAAATGAAAAAGTGGTAGAATTATGTGATGGAAAGGAAACATGATGTCAGGTAGTATAATTAAAAGCTACTGAGTGAATTAATATTGAGGACATCTTTAGCTTAAATAGCCCAAGTGTAGCACACCAAGTAAAGCAAAATCTCGGTACTTCGCAGACTACTATGAAGACAGCAATTGTGAGAAGAGAGCAATTCAGCACCTGTATACTGGTGATTAAATACTTGGGATCCCCGGCCCACACTGAGGTTTGCATGTCTGCTGCACTCAGCACGCTCAAAGTCCAACCAGTGAGTGTGAAGTTTTGCAGCAAGGATGTGCAGGGACCCTGGGCAAGCAGAACATTTTAGTAAATTCCCTAATCCCTTGGAAACAAGTAGTGAAGACATACGTGTGATACTCAGGTTCTGGTTGAGTAGGCTCAGACTGAGACCACTGCGGGGGTTTCTTTGATTCAGGTTTAAAATCTGGGGTGGTATGGAGTGGGTGAGTGGGGATGAACTCTTCACAGTCACTGCAAGAGCTAGCGACTGTAAGACAAAGATTTAGGAGCCATTTTCAGAAGAAAAGGAGATATTTCTTCATGCAGCAATATTGGATCTGTGGAACTCTTTCCCAAAGGGTGTGACAGTTGCAGCAATTTTTTCAGACACTCAAGGGAAGACTTGGCAAGTACTTGGCAGAGAGATCCACCACTAGGCAAACTAGATCAGGCTCAAGCAGTCCCCTAAGCTGAAAATGGTTGGAGGCTGGAAAAGGACTTGCAGAAAAGATCACTTCTGTTCATCCTATTCTTGTTACTCTTTGGGGGTCAGTTTGTGGTCACTGTTGCAGACAGGTTACTTGGCTAAATGAGCCCCAAAAATCAGGAATAATAACACTGTTCTTATATTTTTATTAGGATGGTGAATCAATTGTGTACCAGTTTTCTGATGTTTAGATGAATTCAAGGTGGTTTTCTCCCCGTCTGTGCCTGAGCTGGAGGGGAGAGCACTGCAGGAGGCTGTGTACCACAGTACCCACGGGGAAGCAGGTCATTCCCTCAGAGACACCATGGCTATAGGTATCCGGTGCATAAGAAGGCAGTAGGAGTAGGGCTCTGTGGCAAGAGCAACATTGCATGGTGATGTATTTTGCCTGGGGGTATAACAAGATTCAGGCTATGCTTTGCAAAGCCATGCTGCCCACATGTGCTGTAGTGTTCCAAATTATTTACACTAGGAAGGTTTTTTAACCCTGTTAAACTAGCCTGACAAGACTGACCTAGCTAAGAGCACCTTCTTCTTTGTGTCCTCTGTCCCACTTTGTACCTCTTTTTGTGCATAAGAAGACTCAGAATTGAGTCTGTGCTTTCTTTTATGAAACTAAAATAATTTTCAAAGTTTGTGGATTAACACATGACCCCAAGTTCTTCCTTTGTCCTCTAAATAAGTAAAACACACATCACAGCAATACAGCAAAACTTGTACTGCCCTTGTGCTTGAGAGCATAGAGCAAGAAACATTATACTCTGTAGTTTAAATTAACTTGCTTATCTTCAGACCACCAGAAAAAACAAGCATTACTTATCCCTCTCTTTTATACTGCAGCACAGTGATAAATGCTTTGTTAAAGCATCAGGGCAATTCCATTGCCTTAAAGTCTGAAGCTGTAGAAAGGGAAAATTCTGACAAGCTGTTTCTGGCCCACTGTCTTTTGCTGGTTTATCATCTGAGTGCTGATGTGGCAAAGTACATGCAATATGTGCTACGAAATAAGAAAAAAATCACTGTGATATTCCTGTAGCCTAGTAATTAAAAAAATTATTTAAGTAAACATTCTAAAAATTTTAAATATAGTAAATAGTTTTTGTTTACAAATATTTTTTAAAAAAATTATACTGCAGTTTTTGTTCACCCACAGATGCACAAAATTATGAGAATTGTGTCAAATGTGTGCACATATACATCAGAAGCTGTTAGTTTCCTTTCTGTGGCTGCAGGGAGTTAAGACATGTTTCATGTGGCCTTTTTTTTTTTGAGATCTGTATATATCTGTTCTGTCTGGAATACAGGCTTTTATAAGAAGTTTTAGAAATGGTAACTGCATTGTTTAAATTGCATTAACTACTATAGCATTTCTGGATTTTGTATCAGAGAGGATAAAGCAACTTATTCCTGATATTAGTCACATTGCTTGAAGCCCTTTTGTGAAGCCCTCAGATAACAAGCACAGCATAAGAATGTATCTGAAATAGTACAGCTACCTTGACTTTAGTGGAATTATGCTAATTTGCTTTAAGAAAGAATCCAGACTCATTAGGTTAAAAGACATTGTCTCAAATCATAATCTGATACCCCAGAGAACTCGATGCATTCTGACTGATATGTTAATTTGCAGGCAGTTTTTTTGTTTGGTTGGTTTTTGTTGTTTTGTTTTGTTGTTTTTGTTTTCTTTATCTTTGTTTTTTTTTTTTAGGTTAGAAATGCAGGCATTTAGGGATTGGATATTCCTTCAGCATCTTGTTCACAAGGCAAAAAAAGATCACGAAGACACAGGTTTCTAAAAGAATTTCACCAATAATATGAAAGGGCTGAACTCCTGGTTTGAGTAATTGCCATAGTCCCACTGTCTCCTTCTTTACTCAACAGAAATTAAATCAGTTGAAAATTTAATTTCTAGAAATCCATTTCCCAGGGGTATGTGTTTTTGTTAAGGCTGTGAGAATTCTTTTCACCTTCTCTGAAACATCATTCATCTTCCCTCTTTGCATATACCACTTAAAATGGGCCTACAGATGGCAAGGGAGGGATTTTAGCAGAACCAAGGCAATACAGCCCTCTTGACTCCATTTCCAGTTAGCGAATGGAAGGAACGGAGCCTCTAGGACTAAACAGACATGGATTCCCTGTGTTGGCTTATCCCACACAGCACTCAAGGGATGCCAACCCAGGACATGGGACATGTCAGACTGTTTGCTCACTAGAAATAAATTCCCTTAGAATACCCATCAGCAGCACTGGTGGCTGCAGAAGTCCAGAAACTTGCAGAGCTCCTGACAATTAACACCATCATGAGTAATGTAGGGATGGAGTGAGTTCTGTGTAAACAGTGGCAATTCCTCAGTACAGCTCTGGGATTTTAAATCCATCTCTCTTTTGCTTCTCCCTCTCAGAGATACAGCACCACAGGTGGCAGATCTGCACACCAAAGGAACTACAAGCTACCATCTTATTTTCTGTTCCTTAACAAAGAATGCAATCAACAAGATGCTAACACCCAAAACACTGACTAATACACTGATGAAAATGAAGTTTCAGCAAGTCTTACTCCATGCACCACTTTTTTTGCAGAAGATCACTACAGGCTGTGCCACCCAGTCCACCAACTGATTCACAGTCTGGAATTTTAGGCTCATACACAGTGTGATCCCACAGGCTTATATTCATCAACACTGCCTGGTGCACATTTTTAGTGAGCTTAGCACTGTAAGAAAATATTGATTGACACTGATTATTTACTTTGCTGCAAGCAAATGAAACTGTGCTCAACCTACAAATGAAGTCACATCAGCCAAGAACTAGAAATGGGCTCAGTAACAGGGATTCAATCATAACTGAACTGTAGCATCCATTGTAATAGCATCTAAGTGTCAAATGAGCACCTGAAGAATAGCAGCAAATCCAAAAGGTGCAATTTTTCCTCCCTCTGCGCTTCTGTTTGTTTATTTAGATGGGCTGAGTTGCCCTCACTTGTTTGTATCTAGGAGTGACAGTGTTCCAACACGCCGCTGCCTTCGTTCCTGAGAGAGGCCTGACGTGAAGAAACACCTCACCTTTCCCCTGAATGTGTTGGGGTTACAGCTCAGCCCAGCATGGGTGGCAGGCACTCCCCAGCTACTGGCTGCTCTCCCAGCAGTCTTCAGGCCACACTGGAAGTGAATGTCAGGGTGGGGAGAGGATCACAAGAGATCTGCCTGGTGGCAGGCTCTGAAGTCCTGCCCTTGAACCAGTGTCCCAGCCTAGACAAGAGCTTGCAGAGAGGAGTGATGCTGGTCAGCGGTGGTGCCAGCTGGGAGGTCAGGCTATGTGCTGTATCTCTGCAAAAGACACTGTAACAGCAATTCTTACCTTGGCTCAAACAGACCCAGTGTCTGGCAGGAGATAATTTAGTACTTTTAATAAGGCCAATATAAATGGCAAATAGGAAATTTTCAGATGCAACCTTGGCTGGGCTCAAACCAGACACAGCAGAGATGTTGCTTTTTGTTGTGATGGACCTGTTCTTGTCCTTTGCAGTTCTTAACTTTTGAGCAGTCTTGTGCCCCTACTGCCAGTCAGAGCAATGGATAAAGGTATAGAAACACTTTTCTTGATCTAGATCAATTTTTAATTTTAATTATTAAATAGATTAGAGCATTCTGACTTCTCCTAGGATAAATGGTACATATGGTAGTACTCTTGGATACAGTGCTACACTTTAGTAAGAAGGAAATCTTTAGAAGTGGCTAAGGCACTCAGTTTCCCATCCTTACTTTTTCAACAAGAAGCTGAGGTAAATGTGTAAGGTAAATGCATTCTATCACTCAAAATGATCACAGTAACCTTAGTGAAACCAAGCACTGATTTTTAATTTCTGACTCAAATTATTTCAGAGCTGACTGTATATCAAAGGAGGTGAAAACACCATGTGAAAATACAAGTGAGCTGGAATTCCTTCAAGGGAAAGGCTTAGCAAATGTATTCAGTTGAGGGCATTTAAAAGTTTACAAGTACATAGTTATAACATGAAATACTGACTATCACTGTAGAATAATTCAGGATTGTTCCAGAATACCAATCAAGTTTGGATCTAGGTTCAGGTGATAGGTTGCAAAGGAAAAAAGGAAAGTATAATCAATCATAAAAAAAAAATCCTGGTAAAAAGTTTGTAATTCCATTCCCACACTTGGAGACATTGCCAGGATACTTACAGGTTATTTGGGTTCAGAATTTGGTATTTTGATGATGATAAATTGAGTGACTTTAGATTGTGCCTAGCAATCTTTACTAAAGGCATCCTTTAGGACTTTCCTCATAATCGGGTGATGCTTGGAGTCTTGGTAACAATTAAAATATTATTTGTCATCTCTCTTCACAGTGGTCTGTAACATCCATTTAGGAATCTGTTATTTCAGAACAACTATTGCCATACATCTATTCTGTTGTTTAAGAAACAACAAAAATAATGTAGCTGTCCGTGACTGATAATGCAGGACCATAGAAATGACCCAACCAGGAGTACACAACACAGGCAAAACTTCAGTGCTCTTCAATATCCTTGTGGAATAAATGGAGCTGTGTTCAATCAAATTAAATTATTTCAGGTGTTTAAGTCCCCACTGGTTACAGCACCATTTTGAAACTACAAAGCCAAGGAGTGCACCCTCAGCAAATTTGTAGATGGCACAATGCTGAACTGTGCACTTCACATGCCTGAGGGATGGGATGCCATCTAGAGGGATCACAATCAAGAAGTGGGTTTATGGGGACCTCATGAGGCTCAACAAGGCCAAGTGCAAGGTGCTTCACCTGGATCAGGGAAACTCCCAGTATTATTACACGCGGGAGATTGACAGTGCCCCTCTAGATAAGGACTTGGGGATGCTGGTGGATGAGAGGCTGGATGTGAGTTGGCAACGTCCTCTCAAAGAACAGAAATCTGACCATACCGTGGGCTGCATCAAAAGAGATGTAGCCAACTCTGCTCTCATGAGACCCTACCTGGAGTATTGCATCCAGCTCTGGAGGTGTCAGCACAGAGGGGTCATCAGCCTGCTGGAGTGAGTCCACTGGAGAGCCACGAAGATGATCACAGGGCTGGAACACCTCTCCTGTGAGGAAATGCGGAGAACTGGGGTTGTTCAGCTGGGAGAAGAGAAGGCTTTGGGGAGATCTTATAGCACCTTCCTGTACCTAAAAGGGGCTTAAAAGAGAGACAAGGACAGAGTTTTATCAGGCTCTGTTGTGATAGAACAAGGAATAGCTGTTTTAAACTAAAAGAGAGTAGATTTGGACTAGAAATAAGGAAGAATGTTTTTATGATGAGGGTGATAAAATGCTGGAACAAATTGCTCAGAGAGGTGGTAAATGCTTGATCCCTGGGAATGCTCAGGTTCAGACTGGACACAGTTCTGAGCGACCTGATCTAGCTGGACATGTACCTGCTCATTGAAGGGGACTGGACTGGGTGTCCTTTAAAGATCCCTTCTATCGAAACTATTCTACGATTCGATAATTCTAAGATCTGGCTCTAGTAGCGACAAAGCTCAACTCAAATGCAAACTGTTGTCCTCCAAGAAGTTTCCCTCTAAGCAAAAGTCTTGCAACAACAAACTGGTCCTGAGAGTCTCTCCATCTTATGCAAAGATTAATGAGAACACACTATGTAATTCTAGTTTTAACGTAAATCAGGTCCAAGTCTCAAAGCTGAATTGTAGCCTGCATCTAAGCCAGACTGAGATCCAACCAAACACAAATACTCATGCCAGTGCTTATAGATTTTTTTTCACTTAAATACATATGCTGAACAGTTTCTGATTTCACAGTAGTGAGTAGAGTAGGGTTCTGTATGTCAGCTCTCAAAATAGTGTCTGCCTGAACTGAAATGGTACAATGTGAATTTTGCATAATCTGGTGAAAGGTTTTAGAATTCTAAAATCTTAAGCAGGAGTAAGATGGATTTTGTAACTTGAGAGTTTGAATCATGGTTTTCCCACTAGCCGTGCTGTGAGCCTCAGGACAACTGAATTCCATTTGCCACTGAGACCAGAAAATGCATCAATATGCTTGTCAGAGTAGGCATGACAGATTTTCTCTTAAATCCTTCCTTCACATGGAAAAACAAATCCACTTTCAGAGTTAATGGAAGATTTAAAAACCAGAAATACCATAAAACTACTCTGGGAAACTGATAGATCAGCTAAATTGCTGCAGTTTTCTGGTACAGAACATTGTGTTACTTAGTTCTCCAGCTTTAATACAATAGACAGGAACTCTGCAAGCATAAACTGTTATTGGTTGTGTGTGCATAGGAGTAAATGATGTCTGGGTTTAGTCCTTAAGTAGGAAAAAAACTAGTTTAGCAACATATTTAATTTGCACATGTGATGTAGCTATTGTAGAGAGGGCATTGTTGGATCTCCTAGGTTCCTTTTATGTGAAGATTTTTAATAAGTATGAAAATCTGCTTGGGGCTATTTTTATCATAAACAGGAAAAAGGTTCATTGTTTTAGTTTTGTTCCTCAACCATTACTCCTCCAGTCCCCCCCCTCCTTTCACCCTGGCAGCAGCTCACCCTGAAATCAAACCCATGGCCTACTTCCTCAGCAGCAGCCCATCCCCAGTAGCAGCAGCACCTGTCTCTGACACCACACCGCTGTTTGTCAGCAAGGGACTGCTGTGTCCTCAAGTCCCTTCAGCCTGCACCCAGTGTTGCCTCTTTTTCCTCCCCCTGGTTAACTATCTGCAGACATGCTGCTCCCTATTGTTTTCCTTCCCTAATTTTACTCTTCAGGCTTTCTCCAGCTGTCCAGAGGATCTCTTATTTCTCAGCAGTGACTGTCATTGGATGTCCCAAGTCCCTGGTAGCTTTCTGCCTTCTCAGCTTCACTACTTTGCTTCACATAAGTTATCCTGGTCACAAAAATGTCCATCAGCTGATCAAACTGCCATAGGTAGTTTATTTTCTGATCTGAGCTCACATGGCTTTGGTTTTCCCATCCTGTTCCTCTAGGAACAGTTTGTATCCCACCAACTGTCTCAGAACCAGCTCCACCACACAAGTAATTTTGTCCCTAACCTCTTTGTTTTGCTGTGGTCAGACTCCATTACACTGTCCCCTCCAGCTCTTTTCCTTTTCTTTCTCTCTAGATAGACTCCATCTCTTCTGCCTTTGAGCCAGTATGACTTCCAGCACCCAACATTGTGGTGCCAGATGCCTGGATTGAAAGCAAACTACCCACCAGTTCTTCCTTTACACAGGGACTAGATGTCCTTTTGATTATGTTCTTACAGTACTCTGTTATTTAACCTGACTCACATGCATTTCTTCAGATCCTTCATCTACACATCCTGTATTTACTACTTCTTCTTTCCAAGTCAACCATCATTTTCTCCCTTCTCACAGGCATTACTATGTCTCAACAGTTGTCCCTCCAAAAATACTTACCTCAACCCAGCAGCTGGGTTGCCTCATCCTATTTTTAATTTCCCTTCAGAAATAGTGGATTTCCTTTCATCTCTTCTACATGCAAGATGCCTTCCAGTTCTACCCTGCCTTCCTTTGCAACTATCACTCATCCTCTAAGCACTTTGCAACTCCTGTTCCTGCTGAACCATATCTGTTAATATTTGTGGCCCCCTATTAACTTCCTTTCGCACAATTATCAAGTCATTCATTCTGTCCTAGGTATCCTCAATCTAACTCATGTTTTTTGTGGTAACCCATCTACCTCCAGCTATATCTTGGCCATGCTGCAGCGTCTACTCACTATCTTCCATTAAAGCTGTTTCTGTTTCAGGGCTCCCTCAAAAGAGAGGAGAGAGGCAGCCATACACCTCTCATGTGCAGATGATAGGAAAGCCAAAGCAAGAGTACCGCTATGTGGATCAAACCTTCAGACTTTCATGTCTTCATCTCACTTCTCTACAAATACTTTTTCTTGTGCCCTGAATGTGGTGATAAGGCAGATGTTCTGTAAAAGGCATCTGTATAATGAAGCTTATGGATGGTTTGGGCTGCACAGAGACAATTAAGAAGTAATTAATAGCTTCCAAATATACAAGTACAGTCCTTGGGAACTGGTCTCACAGATACCTGTATCAATATCTCCTCTGAGGTTTTAAGCAAAGCAAATAAAAACAAAAAATATTTCATTAATCTACTTGGCAGTATATTCTGGAAAGGCTGATTCAGACCCAGCTTTTCCATTCAGCTATAAACCCTCTATATGTACTACCTTCTTAAGCATTATTTTAAAATAGAAATGTTACTTGTCTCCAAGGGTTCATTCAAAGCCACTTGCTGCACTTGTGGAGTCTAATGAAGATGTTGCATGTTATCAAGTGTTAGGAACTGAATTTGATGGCAAACACTGACAAAGTTTGACATAAAGTCCTAAGGACAGTGCTAAGAAGACTTTGATGCTAAAATGGCTGCAGGCTAGTTTCAATCGGCTCTCACAAAGCATTTTAAACCTAATGTATCTTGACATAAAGAGATATAATACATAGTAAATAAACAGAGAGATATAGGCAGACTGCCCAGAGATGTTGATTCAAGTACTCCCCAGTATAAAATAACACTTTTATTCCTATCTTAAAGGAACTACAGGGGAAAAAAAAGTTGTTATATATCAAGTTGTCACTTTTAATTGTTTAATTCGTATGCATGATGAGTGTATTTAACCAAGTAATTAAACATGTCTTAACTGAAATGTAGATGGGAGAAATTTCTTTTCTTAGAAGTATCCATTTCAAGCAAAAAATCAGTAACGACACTATGCTGATACTAGTTTAATACTTGTTTAATTGAAGTTTTCCATTTTGTAGGCAGTAGTCACAGAAACCTATAAATAATGTATTGCAGTGTGTATTCTATTTGTCCTTCACATCTGGCAGCACATTTGTGTGGTGAGTGGCACCCACTGTGAGAGACTCCCTATGGACCCTGACCTGATGCTGTAGGACACTGGGCACTTGGGAGGCCCAATGCCCTGGGCTGGCATTTGCAGTGCTCAAGCACAGGCTGAGAGGTACCAGCTGCCTTGCCAGTCCCCCTGGCAAAGGATCTTATTTACAAAATTGCTCTGCTCTTCATAACTCCTCTGGTGGCACCTGTGTCAATGTAATCTACTGGGCTCTGTTTTCTGTGAAGGTTTATTTTGGTACCTAAAGTGAGAGTTGGATTCTTCTAAAAATGTAGTTTAACGTACACTGCTTTCCCCTCTGCAGTAGCAATGATTTTCCACTGCAGCTGAAAAACCTCTCCAGCTTCACCAGGGTACTTTTCTGTTGTGCCTCCTATACACCAATACACTACAGACACTGCTACCTGCACCCAGTACCATCCCAATGGCTGCCAGAGCAGGTGTGCCTGCCAGGCACTCCTTTTGCCATGGGTGCTCCTGAAGGCATCTCCCCCTAGACCACTGACAACCTGTCCATTTGCTGCTCTGTAACTGGTCTCCACAAGCAGACACAAGGGACCAGGGATGCAATGGGGACATTGCTAAAGCATTCAAACCACACAGAGCCCTCCCAACTGCCCAGGGAGGATCCTTATTAAATCAGCACCATCCAAACCTGAGCCTGAGATTTTACCTGCTCACACAAAATTGTTTCATCAGTGAAATCCCAGAAGCAGCTTAGCTGAGAGACTTCTTGCATTAAAAAAATCAAACCCATGGGGAATGCACATCTGTGATTTTAAACCATTGCACTTCTAAGACCCCTTCCTAAGAGCCACTGTGGATGGCATCATGCAATGCAGCAATACATGTAAAAGTGACTGAAAAGCTGTGAAGAAGGGAATATTTTGAAATACTTATCTTCTATGCGAAGTTGCTAAATCGCTAGCATAGTGTGGTCTTACAAAACACAGATAGAGTAAAAATAGGCCATTCACCCTGAAAGCTTTGGATGAGAAGATTTTGTAATACTATTTTGGAAAAATAGCTGCAAATAAGGGAGAAAACAAAAAAGATGGGATATGTTTGTTTGTTTTTTGAATAGAGATTCTCTTTTTCTAGCCTGACATTATATGATTTTATGTCAGCATTGCCTATTCTTTGTTAGCAGCTCTACAGAAACTGCTTGTAAATACTCTTTCCCATCAATATTGAGTTTCTCTGTGAATCATGAGCGAGTTTGCTTACATATCTTGTGTATTTTGCAAGGTCTGTTCCCTCCAAGGGAATAGTGATGACTGAAACTCTTATCCAGTGAAACCACTAGCCAGACAGCTCTGAGATCAGCTAACAGAGGCATTTCATAAATAGTTCCCTTACTATCTCTTTTATAATCTGGAGGAGAACTTTGTCTGTCCAGTGCTGAGAACTCATTCCCCAATAGATGAATATCTACAGGGCATTTTGCTCTGAAAGCTCAGCACAAGATACTAAATTATGGACCAAAGAGATGAGTAGGCATGGCACTGCTATAGGTCTTGCACTGCTGGCATGACCACGTAGGACTTCAAAGAGCCCAGACACCCAGTCAAACTCACAGCTGCAAAGTTGTCCTCATGTGTGCCATGCTCAGGCCACTCTTGAAAGAGCCCTCTCAATTTATGCTTCAGGTCTCTTCTGTTTTCTTGTATGATAAAGATCTTCCACAGCTCACAACGATTATTTTTCCCCTCCCACTTTTCTTTTTAGCAGCAGGTAGTTGCTAGTCCTCCTACTCCAGAAGGAGGGGAGGTACCTCCTGTCGGAGGCTGTACCGGTATTTCCTGGGGAGGTGGTTTCGACACGTTGCTTAGGGATGGGTCTGAACATATTCCTGATAGCCCCATGTGCTCAGATGTAGGTTCTGAAAAGCTTCAGAAAGTTTCAAAAACTTCCACAGTAGACCCTCTGGATCTGCCTGTACTGTTTTCCAAAGCAGGTGTTGCCCTGCAGGATGAAATACAAATGCATCTGTTGAAAGAGGACTGGAACAAAATTACACCCCATTTAAGATTCACAGAAATTTCCCCACTGTTACCTGATCCCCATGTTTTGCTTACGTTGTTTGGTCTCCTGTGTTGTTAAGGTTGCTAACAATTTGAAGGTAAATTGGTGTTTCATTGGAAGTGCTTTGTGAGTTTTAGGTGCTTTTTCACTTTTAACGTCTATGTCTTTTACTTACTCCCAAACCAGTCTGAAGTTATATCGTGTCTGTATTAAATTAATGTTTGACTTTACAGTCTGTGTGCTGTACCACCCAGCACCTCCTCCATTTGCAGTAAGTAAATATGCAAGTGTTACGTTGCCCTTGAAACCTGTGCTCTGTGACAAAGGTTGCATGCTGAGAAGAGACTGAAATGCCAAGTTTCCGTGGGTCACAGCCCCTTCTGCCAGCCATGCATGAATCAGAAACCCATCCCCAGTAAGCTGTGAAAGCAGTCACTTTACATTGGACCAGGTGACACAATGGCCACCTGAGAAACATCCACCTCTCTGAGATTTCAGCTGTGAAAACCTCATCTCTGAGACAGGAAAATCTGTGAATGACAGACTAAATTTTCACAAGTTAGTAGCTATATACAATGAAGAATTTTTTTCATTGTTTGTGCAACAAACTTTTTCTAAGATCTAACCTACACCTTCCCTGACACAACTTCAGGGTACTGTTTTGTGTTCTGTCACTGTTCACCACAGAGAAGAGGTCAGTGCCTGCCCCTCCTCTTCCTCTAACAAGAAAGTTGTAACTGCAATGAGGTCTCCCCTCAGTCTCCTCCAGACTGAACAGATCAAGTGACCTCAGTCCCTCCTCATACACCTCAGGGCCCTTCACCATCTTTGTGTCCCTCCTTTGACACTCTCCAATAGCCTAATATCTTTCTTATATTGTGATGCCCAAAACTGCCCACAATATTCAAGGTGAGGCCACTCCAGCGCAGAGAAGAGCAGGACAATCCCCTCCCTCAACCAGATGATGATGCTTTGCCTGATGCCCCCCAGGACAGGGTTGGCCCTCCTGGCTGCCAGGGCACTGCTGATTCATGTTCAACTTGCCTCTGAACAGGACCCCCAGGTCCCTTTCCATGGCACCCCTTTCCAGCATCTCATTCCCCTTCTGTCCATACATCCAGGATTGCTCCATCCCAAGTGCAGAATCACCTTGTTGGTGATTGGCCAGCCGTCTGATTTGTCAAGGTCTCTCCACAGGACCCCCCTGCCTTCCAGGGCATCAACAACTCCTCTCAGTTTTGCGTCATCTCCAAACTTGCTTAGTATCCCTTCTAGTCCTCCATCCAAGTCATTTATGAAGATGTTGAAGAGCACAGGGCCAAAGGTGGAGTCCTGCAGAATCCTACTAGTGGCAGGTCACCAGTCTGATGTCTCCCCATTCACTATTACCCTCGGAGCCAATTGATCGACCCAGGAGCCAATTGCTCACCCACCACATGATGTGTTCATCCAGCTGTGCCGGATAGTTCGTCCAGAAGGATCCTGTGAGAGACAGCATTGAAAACTTCACTGAAATCTAAAAATACTACATCAGCTGGCCTTCCTTGACCAAGCAGGTGAGTTATCTTGTCATAGAAGGAAATCAGGTTCAACAAGCAGAACTTCAATGAAGCCATGCTGGCTGTGACCAATGCCTGCACTATCTCTCAGGTCTTCTTCAGTACTTTCCAGAACAATCTTCTCCATAAATCTATCAGGCACTGAAGTGAGACCAACAGGCCTGTAGTGTCCAGGGTCCTTCTCGCTCTTCTTGAAAATAGGCACATTTGTCCTCTTCCAGTCATCTGAGACCTCTCTTGATTCCCAAGACCGCTCAAAAGTCATTGAGAGAGGTTTTGTCATGGCATCAGACATCTCTTTGAGGATTCTGGGATGAATCCCATCAGGCCCCACAGATTTGTAGGGATCCAGCTGGAGCAGCAGATCCTGCATGATTTCAGGGTCGACTGGGAGTTGATCATTGTCATAGCCATGGTCCTCCAGCCCAGGGCATTGATACTCCCTTGGTCCATCACCCATGTTGAAGACAGAGGCAAATAAAGTGTAAAACACCTCTGTCTTGTCTCTCTCCCTGCTTGTGAGGTGACCATCCTCATCCTGTAAAAGGCCAATGATGTTTCTGTACTGCCTGTTGCCATTAATGTATTTGAAAAAACTCTTTTTTCAGTCCCCCATGTTTCTGGCCACCTTCAACTCCATTTGAGCTTTGACTGCAGAGGTTTTCTCCTTACAGTGGCAAGCAGCATATCTGCTCTTCTCTGAAAGCTCTGGTTAGCACAGGTAGAGTTTTAACTTTGAGGCACTCATGTGAAGCCAAGACACAGGAGTAGAACAAGTTAAAACGTTGCATATTACCTTGGCCATTTCTTTACCATCTTCGTGTTTAGTCTCCCTTTCCATTATTTCATCATGTGGTTTCAAGTCTTTCTGTTGTCATTTTGAAGTTTTAGTTGTCATTTGAATAACTGTGCTCTTGTGCCAAAGATTTGCTTGGAAATTTATGTACTCCCACAAATTAAGCATTCCCTCTCAGCCCTCAGCAAGGCACGCCTAGGCTTGCATGTAACCTTAGAACAATATGGAAAAAGGTTATCACGACTTACCTGCCACAAATTATCTATTAATAGCACCGTTTATGTACTTTTTTTTTTCACCTTCATGGTATGCTTTCCCTAGATGCCCCTCTTAACAGGTTTCCCCTTTTTTGTATGCTTTGTTTTCCCTGTGGTGGACAGGGCAGGTAGAAGAGGGGTGACCTTTTCAGTGCTGTCTCTGTGCTCACAGCCGGGTACTGCCTAACCCCAGAGGTGTTTGCAGGGAGGGTGGGACACGTGTTGATCACAGCCTGGTAAAACATTGACCAGCCCGGGCAGAGGAGGCCTTGGAAGCACAGGGCTGCCCAGGGAGGCAAGCAGGCAGAAGGAGCCCAGCAGCAGCCCAGCAGCAGCCAGCGCCCACGGGAACACTCCAGCTTCTCCCCAGGTACTGTTTTCTGCTTTCATTTTCCCAGCTTTGAAAGGCAGAAGGGCAAGGGCACTGGGTTTGTCAAAGCTTCTCTCCCTGGAAGTCAGAAGAGGAGTTAGCCTTGTTTTGCAGTTTGCTTTTGTGAGCTGTAGCTGACTTCATGGTGTCATCGAAAGCACGGGTTGATTAACCCACGCTTGATTAGCTAGTTGTTCAAATTCTGTTATATCTTCAAACAAACACACTTAGTGCATAATTGAATTTCAAAACTTCATGGTCTTCTAATAAAACTCAAACCATCTGGCTTCTGTTCATCTTCTAACTGAAGAGTAGGAACAGGAGTCAGTTTCTAGCAAAAAATATGTAAACTGATTATTGCAACAGGGATGTGGGTAGTGACTCATACTGAAAAATACTTGCTGATTTTTGAACAAGCTTCGCAAAAATAGGCAAAATGGTCAATTTTTTCAAGATTTTTTTCCATTTTTCAAAATCTTTTTCCCATATTTTGAGACAATAGTAAAAAAGAATTCCAAGATTTAAGTTCCTACTACATGCCATTCAGAGACATGAAGATGAACAGACTCAATAATTGGTTTAATTTTGCTCAGTGACTGAAAGTTTCTACCACCCGGTGGAAACTGACTCATTCATGCAGGAACCCTTCACCATGTGTGCATTGCTGATCTGGATGTGTCTTTATATATGACAGTACATCTGGTGGGCAACTCCTCAAAAACTACCTTTTACACCCCAAGTAACCGTCAAGTAATACCGAAGAGGGCTCAGTGTGAAATGAATGACATGTAGTCTATATTCACAATTTATTGTCAGTATGTTTTGAGTGCAAAACAAAATGCAAGAAGTAGATTAAAAAAAAAAATCTGTTGCTTTCTGTTTATTAGTATCTGACCCTAGCTGTGCTTTCTGCTTGCTTCAGTCCTCCCTGATGTGACAGAGATTTTCTTGATGTGTTTGCTAACTGGGCTTGCATATGACATGATATTTATGTTCAGTAAATGCTCAGTGGTGTTAGGTGGTAGTGATGTGTGGTAACACATTTACTTTATTAAAAGTAGTCTAAGGGTGGCTCCAGGTCTTAGCAGTACAAAAACTCCTGGAGCAAGGTGCAGTGAAAAAGTGTGGAGAACAAAGAAACTGGATTCACACAAGGTTTTGTTTTAAAGTATTGAAATATGATTCAAGAAAAATTTTTGTGAAGGCTGCACCATACTTTCAGTCTGTTGGTGAATTTACATAAAGCATGACTATGATTAAATCCCATGACTTTCACGTGTTTCATAGTGATGTGTAATTCTTGCCCTCTCCTCCCAGGAACAAGTGGTTCCAGTATTTTACTGAAAATTGGATTGATGTGGAAGTTTCTTCTGCAGTGACTAAAAGAAGCAGTGAAATCATATCTCAAAGTTCACAGAGACTGAATTTTAGAAAATATCTAAAATGTAAGACAGTGATGACAATGTCATCTTGTCTGTTTGCATACAAAGATAGGGTTCTAGCTGGTGACGGTAAGGGAGATTATGTGATTTAAATGTAAGGTGCAAGTCTGTTGACAAAATCTGTTCAGTCTTTGAGTCCTGTTTGCACTACGGAGGACTTCTTTCAGAGCAGCACCATCCCCTTTCTGTCTCAGAGTCAAGGAAAAACACCATTAGAAGACAGGTTTCAGGGCAAGGGGGCCACAACCATCTGTAAATTATTAACAATTTAAATTATTTCAGTAAATAATAACATCTTACTGCATGCTAAAATGAAGCAAAATGGTTTTTCCCCCTGTGCTTGGTTCTTAGTGCAGCTGTTTACCATGTTTCAGTTGGTTAAACCTGTACACATAGACTGAAAGGAACAAGGATCACAAGGACAGTCTGGTTGGCAAAATCTTTTTCTGGCGATACAAAATTGGAAAGACTGCAAGTAAAACTTAGCCTGGGCTAGTTACAGAGTTGCTAGTTAAAAAGAAGTCTCTTTTCACCCTTAAAGGCAGTCGCTGTTACACAGGTATTAATGCTAGACCTATATGAAATAAAATGTACTGGATACCACAAAGATTTCATAGTGACACTTTTTTAAATTTCCAATTTGGATTTGAACCAGAAATGATCGTGTTAAGGAGATATATCAAAATGGGAATGTTCTCTTCAGGTACTTTGTAAGGGAGTGATGTCCTCAATAGAGATGCCATGTATTTGGATGGCAAAAAAAAACCCTCACCAAACAAAACCTCCATGCAACCAGATTTACAGAATGGGGCATGGCAAAACTCAGCTGTCTCCTTCCTGGAAAGTGTCAGTGTTTCCCAGCGTGCCCACGTGTGCCAGAACCCCACATGGTGAGCAGTGCCCTTTTGAAGGCAGAAGTAGCCTCAGTCCCTGCCCTTTGTGGGTGAGTGACAGGTCTGCCAGTGGGAGCATGCCAGGAGGAGCATCTGGGCCATGCATTCAGTGACCTCCTGCACCTGAGCACTCATTCCAGTGGTTTACATTTGTTTACTGTACTTGTTTGTGTAGCAGCTATCACACCACTGATGCGATGTTGCAATTGCTTTCCTCGATTCCTCATTACAAAGACATTGACAGTAAATCGCCTGGATCAGAAAGGGTAACTTGGGGTTTGTTGTGCAGGACCTCTTTGTGTAAGAACACACTGTGAGGGAGAACTTCATAATCACTTTTTTTCACTCTGACACAGCAGCCACATGGCACCTCGATAAGGCCATTGCAGTTGTTTTGGGCTTCAGACAGAAGGGAAGCAGCTCTGCAGCCTCTGACAGAAGTCTCATTCCTTCTATGAGGAAAGCTCCTTGCTTTTGTCTCTGAATATTGAAAGACCTGGTCTATAGATGTCCACTTGCATACCACCCACAAGACCAGAAAAGCTCCTTTGTGTTACTTTGGGAGCAGTTTAAAACATTGGCATTTAAGTAGTTTATTTCCTTAAAGTAGAAGTGAATTTTGCTGGGTGATTTTTGTCTTTTATAGGAGTAAGTTTTCTAAGGGAAACTATTTACTTTTTCAAAGACAGCTGCAGAAGTATATTTTTGTGTCAATAAGCTGATTTTCCTCTTTCAGTTGCGCTGAACAAAATTATCAGGTAAAATGCAAACTTTAAAGGACAGTGATTAGAGACAAGCAAATTTACTCTTGCACATTTCCAGCTGAGCAGAAGTAGTAGCAATGCATTGAAATCTCAACTTTTCAATTTTGCTAAAATAACACAGTCTTAACCCATGAATTGCAGATGAACATAAAATATAATTTCTGCAAAATTAAGTAACTTTAATTATTTTAATTAAAAATATTAATTTGTGTTGGATACGTGTACATGCATTTCTCAGTGGTGCCAATGAGAAATGAATACTTGATTTAGTTTTTCCTTCTTTGGAATGGGTACCTTCTTTATGCAATTTGTTGCTTCCTGTAATAAGTTTCAGAACTTCTATCTCCTCAGGAATCAGATGTTGCACAGATCAGAGTGCAGCTTATAGCTGATCATTAAAAACATCTCCCCAAATGAATGGGAGTTCTGCCTTCCCCTCCACAGAGCTGGGTCACAAAGTTTCCCTTTCCTTCCAGTATTAGACAACTGCCAATATCAAACAATATTCGCTCACATGGTGGAAGGCAAAAGTAGAAATAATAATAAATACTTTTAGCAGAAATGAGTTTTTTTAATGTCTGACTAAACAAAGGATTACTTCCCAAACCGTAGTATCCTGAATCATGTGCATTTACCACTCTTCTTCCCTGCATCTACCAGGCTGTAAGAGTGAAAAACGGAAAGACAAAAGTACCACAGTGCCATTTACCTTTGTATTTGGAAAGAAACAAGTTTGAGAGGCCAACAGATTGCCTCTCTTGTATCTAAAGAGTATTTAGATTAAAAACAAGAATGCCTTGTTCAAAGCAAAACTTTTTGGTGTTGAGGGAAGAGTCATCCTCTATTGACTTCTCATCCCTTCTCAAGAACTGCAGAAAACAGTCATTATTCATTATTCCAGTCTTTCCTACCTCCTGAAAAGATATTATCAGAAAAATGCTGTGGCAATATAGAAGCAATGTGGTGTTTAATGGTCTCCAGGAAAAAATGCACATCTTTCTTGGATCTTCTTTCCTCTGGGAAGTCTCTGTTACTGCAATAGGAAGCATCCCGTCACAGCAGCCCTCAGACAGACTGGCAGTTAGGATCATGCTAAGTTTTACTGAACAGAATACTTTCACCTGAAAAATTGGGGGTGCTTTCAAAGAAGCATTGCTATGTAAATATTCTGTAATGCATAGAAACAGCTTTTTCTAACCTGGTTTGTGGCACTTCTGTTAGTGCTACTCCAAGCATTACTCAGGGCAGCCACTCTATCATGAAGCTCTTGCCCTTGAACATCTCTCAGAGATGATCAAACCACACTTGTAGTTAGCTTCTTGTGGGCAGACAACTTTATAAAGCTAAAGCTAAGGACTTCATAATGGAAAATAAATAGATGGGCACATTCAGTATGAATTTAGCAGGATTACTTGGTCCACTACTGTTAATTAGTGGGATTAATAGATAAAACCTTGATTCTGCAAATCCTTCTTTACCTGGCATAATGTTTCTACCCACTAACTTTGTCCTTGGGACCTACATGGCCATTACATACTACATACTGAAGGGGCTTCATCAGGCTATGCTTATGAGTAAATGCTATATCTGAAAAGGCTTATGCGCGGTTACTGGAGGTATTGTCACAACATGTTTACTTAAAACTTCTTGTCAATCAGTATAAAAGCACAAAGCTTAGCTCTGCCTCAGCAGTCAGTTGGAAAACTTTTAGCAAGGGATATATTTTTTTGAAACTGTGCAATGCTGTAAGTACAGGCATTATCATATCACAGTGGCTGCAAAACCAGTATTGTAGGGAGGAGTGTGAGATGGTCAAGCACATCTCTCCAAATGAGCACTACTGTTCCCAGAGGTCTCTGTGGAGAGGACATCCTGCCCTTGGTCAAGGGAAGACTGAAAGGCAGGAAAGAGCTCTGGGTACCTGGTGGGTCAGGGCAATCTTGTGAAAAAACTCCATGGAAGGGAGCAATGTCACAGAAAAAAACTGAGAGAGTGGTAGGTGAAGGGAGTGGGGGACCTGTAAGATTGTCTAGATGTCAGGGCTTCACAGGAGGTGCCTGTTTTAGAAGCTTATCACAACCTATAGTAGAGAGGGGTCATCTGGGTGGATATCCACAAGAGTGTTGAGGAGCAATAAAAAGGGCCTAAACAAGCCTGTGTTCTTGGCAATAGACAACAGGCTACTCCTTTTCACAATCTAGAGATAAGGGGAGTGATCAGTACACCCAATGCAAACCTATTTTGACAGACTCAACAGTGTCAACAGTCCTTCTCCTCAAAGCCCCAGTGGGGTTTTACCTGGACTGAAGTCAACAAAGATCCTTCTGGTCCATTTTGTGCTATGCAGTTGCTACAATGAGGCTGAAGAAAATTTCTGATCATCTGGAATGAAAACCATCACTGTAATTCTGTACTACCATCATCATCAAAACCAGAGTCATGCACAGCTGTTGAATATGCTGCTGTATTATATGCTAAGTTTTTTCACTTTAGGTAGTAAGTTATTTTCTGCTGCAGAATATTTTGGTGTAAATGGTGAGTTAATGCTGATGCTGCATAGAAATGCTATGACACTAACTGGAATAAAGTACATGTCTGCAACTGAGCATTTTTCAAAGTGACTTCTTTCTGCACAGGCATAGAGGATATGTTTCAATGCAGAATGTGTTTCTTTTTAGTTGGTTTTTAAAGTAGCAAATAGAAAGGTGAGCAGCCATCTGTAAAAAGAATCAGTATACATAGAGAGCTTTCTTTTAAACTTCATGATGACACATCTCCCCTACAGAAGAAAAGAGGGAAGGCATAGAAATTAAATCCGGTTAAAGAATTTCAATTTATTTTCATTCAACACTGCAGGCTCAGCTCTGCTCTTCATTTGCATTTAAACAAGGAAGTTTCAATAAAGAAATTGTTGAATTACTTGGGAGTGTCTTTAGGGCAGCGGGAAGACACAGTGAAAACTCTACTGTTCATTAACTGTGGTGGTAGAGAGTTTACTAAGACTTCTAGTTACATTTTGCTGGAGGCAAGTGGGGTCGACCCCAGATAGCACAGGTATCGTCTTAGACATAGAGTAATTGTGTTAATGTAGATGAGGTTTAAACTGTTTTCACTTACCCAGATCCTTTGCTGCATCGGGAGTCTAATTAGAGCTTTGTTTCATGGAAAATTAAAGAACTAGTTAAAAACAAATCAAGAAGGAATTACCTCAAAACCATGCAAAATAATCATTCTAAGTCAAATTTTAGAATTTCTGATGGACATTAGCAAAACTGGTAAACTCAAGCTTTCATTAATTCTACTCCTTCTTTCCTTGCGGAGGTGAGCAGCCTTCTGAAACTCCTGCTTGATGAAGGAAAGGGACCTTGTGCTAGCACCCCATAATAGCGCTTTATGGTGCAGATCTTCATTAGCCCTGGGTATGTAGGACTTTCCAGCAACCTCAGTAGACTTTGTGTCCAGAGTCCATGACTGCTCTATTTCGCAAGTTATTAACTGACACTTGATCTTATAATGCTGAACTTTGAGACTTGATGGGTTTGTTCTTGAGTTTAATGGAGAGGTATGTTTTTAAAAAAAAAAAAAAAAAGAAAAAAAAAAGAAAGAAAAAAAGGCAGGAAAAAAATTGCTTGGAAGAAGTCAAATTTTAACAGTGTTTTAGGAAGTCAGATTTTTGACATTGTTTTGGGAATGACAGCTAGACTTTGCGAATGAAGATTTGGGAGGGTTTTACCCACACTTACTGCAAGCGCACTGATGACTGATAAGGCCAATGTGAGATAAGCAAGTCCAGTTGCAAAAGGCACAGCAGAAAGTCTTCATAGGTGGTACTGTCAAGGCATGGGTCTTTCTGCACTGTCTTTTCTCCTCCAGGCTGATTCTGCATGTGTTTTCAAAGGAGACAGCAGCGTTATAGATTGTGTGTCTCCACATCTCCCAATTGGAGGCCAGAGTGGACCA